>CBVK0100005566.1:0-15371 GCA_900067695.1 Picea abies | reverse complement strand
CAAGGTGCATACATGTGGAAAAATATGTATTTTTAGCTCTGGGATTTACAAGCAGGGATGATAAGTCTACATAGGGAAATGGAAAAAGGCCTTCTGTGAAAGATTGCATAGGGTGAGGAAAATATTTCTATAACAACTACGTCTGTCATATAGAGACCGTATAGACTGAATCCAATATATAAGAAGAAAGTGAAAAAAGAAATTGATAGAATGTTAAAAGCTAGAATTATAGAACCAGTAGAAGAATATGAATTGATAAGCATGATGGTAGTGCAAGAAAAGAAACAAGGAGGGATAAGGATTTGTGTAGACCTGAGGAAACTGATTGATGCTTGCCTAAATGACCCTTTCCCCACCCCTTTCACAGATGAGGTATTAGAGAATGTGGGAGGCTAGGAGGCCTACTCATTTACAAATGGATTCTCAGGTTACCATCAGATCAAGATAGCCCCATAAGATAGATACAAGACCACTTTTTCTACAGAATGGGGATCGTACCAGTACACAGTCATGCCTTTTGGGATGCATAATTCACCAGCTATATTTTCAAGGATAGTAATAGTTTCTTTTAAGGAGTTCATAAATTAGTTTTTAGAAGTGTATCTGGATGATTGGACCGTATATAGTATGTTAAAAGACCATGTGGAATTGTTAATGTTGATGTTGGAAATATGCAGGTAGTGTCAGTTATCATTGAATATCAAGAAGTGCATTTTTGGGACACCTTTTGGAATATTGTTGGGACATATAGTCTACAAACAAGGCTTGTTAGTAGATCCTGCTAAGATTGCAGTCATTGTTAATTTATCACCACAAAAATTGCACCAGTTGAGAGAAACATTGGTACATACATGCTACTACAGGAAATTTATAAAAGGGTATGCGCAGATCACTACGCCAATGGAGAAAATGCTAAAGAATGATACTAAATTATAGTGGACTGAGGGTTGTCAACAAGGTTTGGACACTCTAAAAGAAAGAATGGTCACAACATCATCTATAGAACTTGGGGAAATTCTGGTGCAACCAGGAGTAGAGGATTTAGATCATCCTATAGCATTTCCTAGCTGGAAACTATCAGAATCATAGTAGAACTACAACACTACAGAAAGAGAAGGCCTAGCTATGGTTTATGCACTTCATAAGTTTAGACATTACTTACTGGGAAAACACTTTAAGATGTTCACAGGTCATTCAGCCCTCAAATACCTAGACAACAAGCCAGTGTTGGGGGGCAGGATATGTATATGGTTACTATTATTTTAGGAATTTGACTTTGAAGTGATAGTCAAACCAGGGAAGCTAAATGAAGGACCTAATCACCTGTCAAGGGTAACCAATAGAGAAGAACCTACCAACTTGGAAGACAACTTCCCTGATGCACAGTTATTTTTAGTCCAAGTAGCTGACGAATATTTTGTTGACATCATTGAATACTTGAGTACAAGGACTGCGCCACAAGATATTAACACTACGCAGAAGAAAAATATGGTAGTCAAAGCTGCAAACTATCAACTGATTGCAAAACATTTATACAAGATGGGTGCAGAAAACATTTTGAGAACATGCATACTAGAACCTAAAAGGCTTGGGATTTTGGAAGAATCTCATGAGGGAATAGCTGGAGGACATTATGCAGGAAAATATACCACACAGGACTGTGGTGGCCAACAATTCATAGAGATGCTAAGGACTATTTCCAAAGATGTGATTTTTGTCAGAGGGTTGGTAAACCTAATAGAAGGGATGAGATTCCCCTAAGACCACAAGTAACTTTGCAGGACCAATTAATCCACCAGAAAAAAGATCAGGAGTGATATATATCATTACTGCAACAGAATACTTAACAAGATGGGAAGAAGCAACACCAGTCAAAGATTGCAGCGTAGAGACAACAACACATTTCTTATTTTAACAAGTGATTACTAGATTTAGTTTTCCAAGGATTTTGATGAGTGACCAAGGTAATCACTTTATCAACAACACTATCAAGGCTATGGCTAAGGAGTTTGAAGTCTATCATCATAAGAGTACACCATACCATCCTCAAGAAAATGGAATAGTATAAGCCTTCAATAAGATCTTGGACAATGCTCTGACAAAGATCTGCAATGTCAACGGGGATGATTGGGATTTGAAGATACCACTTCTTGGGCTAACCCAGGTTCAGATCTGAACAACTTCCAACAAATCCCTCTAAAACTATCATCCCTCCTGATAAAACAGAAGGCAACACGGCACACAGGATGTATTATGCAGTCTCACCCGAGATCGTTCTGTGGGTGACTGTAATGCTCAGATTCTTGCAATATGGGAAAGAGTGGGGATATGGGATCTTATTTTATCTTCTTATGCCTTGATCTAGTTTTTCTTTCTATTCTTCTTACAATTTATTCCCATGTTAAGTGACAAGTCTATGCATGCATTCTAACGTATCTAACATATAATAGATCTCACAGAATTATCCATTCATCCATTCATAATCTAACTACTTACATAAATCACTTATGCAATAAACACATCGCATAACACATTACACAGGTGTTACCATGGTTCACCCCCTCCTTGGATACGTCCACAAAGATCTGGCTCTTAGGATCTTTTATTATGGTTCTGTAATATATGGCACCACGTGCACTACAACTCCATTCATACTATAATGAAACAGACTTCGTGACCTTTCTGAGGCTGACTAGACTGCACTAGGCTCCTTAGCCTATGATCTAACCCTCAAGGTCTGGTTATTTTTCTCTCCTACAACTCAATGGCTTACAAAAGGGTATCATATTCTACAATCATTCTCCTTACCAACCAAAATTATATTCTCTAATATTCTCCCACGATAACCCCCGACCTAGACCTCCTAGGTACTTATTTATACTTATTTTTGGATTATCATCCATTAAAATCTCTTACAAAAACCCTAACCCTAAAGTGGTTAGGTTTCCCTGTATGCATGCCTTGCAGGCTTTCCTTGCACCTCTTGATTTTCCTCTTTTTTCGGCATCACTTTTCCTTTATTTTTTATGCCGATTTTCCTTAATTTTCGGTGCGCTCCCCTGTTTTCCAGTGCTGCTTTATTTCCTTCAAAAATTCTTCGATTTCTCCCAAAATTGGCCTGCGCCAACACAAGTCAAATCACTTGAGGTAACCCCTAAGGATATGGGCATATATATTGATTGGCTATGCTTAAGTTTTTCCTAATCATTGGTTGATAGTTCAATCTACATAATCCATGAAGTAATCATATTACTCCATTTATCTTGGGTATGTAGATTAATCTATTTCTAAGGAGGTGTGTTAGCCTCAATCAATCCCCTTGAGAGTAAGACATTGTAATGTAATCATCATCATCGCTTTCATCATCATTATGATAATCAAGCTAGATTATTCATGTTGAATTTTCATGTGTTACAATAATTATTTTCCATATCTATCTTGTCCATCTCTATCTTTATTTTAATCCATGTCTACGAGAATGAGTCACATGAAAAATCTCTATCTTGTCTATCTCTATCTTTATTTTAATCCATGTGTATGATAATGAGTCACATGAAAAAGTATTTATGATTTAATATTTGGAATATTTGAATTATTTTAAGGTTAGTTTAATTGGTTCTCATCGGTATTGTAGGGTGTTTGATTAGTTCTTGATGATTAGATATATTAGTTTATGTCGATAGATTTAGTAAGGATGTCTATTATATATTCAAATCCAGAGGGGGTAGGATATCTACACCTCCTTAGAATTTAGTAGTCAAATCGTTGCTTGTCCCACAAACAAGGGGATCTCATACACCAATTTGGTGTCTGCATTGGTCGTGACCTTATACATATATATGAACGAGATTTTTGGTTCGTTGTCAATTAGTAATTAACTCACAAAGAACTCCAATATATATATATATATATGAACGAGATTTTTGGTTCGTTGTCAATTAGTAATTAACTCACAAAGAACTCCAATTAGTTCACAAAGAGGGTCTTTTTTTTCATGTTTTCTTTTTCCTTTTTTCTAAATTTTCAAAAGTGAGGGTTTATGTTTTTTTTATAACAATTTTGTTTCAAATGAGATTTGAACTTAATTTGGAAGGATAACAACTTCTTATTTCCACTACTCAATCTAGGCCCAATTGACACACACATATGTTCATACTATTTCTCAGTCTCTTAAGGAAAATGGGATTTTTGAAGAAATTTCATTTTCTCATGTCTATAGAGAGTTCAATACAATTGATAATAAGTTGTCTAAATAAGATCTTATATTGCAAGAGGGGCTCCCCTTTCTAAGCAAGAGTCTAGAGATAATCCCAAGTATCAACTCTTGATAAATCTCTCTTCTGATGCAAGGGACTTTTAATTTGTTCATGTTTATTGTTATGAGTTTTATTATTATGATTTCCAATATAAAGCTTGAGGGTTGAAAGTAGGATGAAATTTCTCTTTTTTAAAGGCTTCCTTTGAGAAGCTTAGGAACATTGTAGTATGTAGTGAGAGAACAATTGATATATCAATAACATGATAGTTTTAGGGCTATTAATGTTTTAACCCAAAAAAGCAGTTTGATGTATATTCTAATTTCATACTTGAAATATCAAATATAAAGTTATTTTCATGGAAAAAGATTATACATATTATTTCTCGATTAGATTTAATTACTCATAAACATTACTAATAAATTACATTAAATTATGTGATTTGAAAGTTGATAAACTAACTAACTCCTAATTGTTTGGGATAAGCATTACTTCTATAACTTGCAGGCGTTATCTCACTATGATTTTTCTCTTTTGTTACAGTGGTTTGATGGAGAAATTTTGATGTTTTTAGACCTCTCATTGCTACCTCATTCAAGAGATCTAATTTTATGAGTCGAAAGGGATTCCTATACTAGATATCACTTTAGACAACTTGAAGAAGAAACTTGGTTTTTTTCCAATCAATCTCTTGTTGGGAAGTTCATGGAAGCATCATCAAACTATAAAACTTTTAAACAGTAGATTCATGGGTCCCTCATATGAAAGGAAGACACCAATTTCACTTTTGTGGTAAGGATTTCTATGTCTATCCTTTTAAATTTAAAGAGGATAAATATGTTCATTATCATAAGGATTTCCAAGTTTTCATTTGTTACACAAAATTGTTCAACAAAATATAATTAATAATAAGCTTGTGATAACAACTCCTCAACGAAACACCAATCCCATCTATTTATATTTTAAAGTATATATATGTACAATATGAAAGGGAAGAGACAATAAAAAGAAAGTGATTTGTGATTTATTTTGACTAATGGAACCATTTTTTTAATTATCCATTTGTACCAACATGTATGTACTATTTTGGTCAATCCCATCTATTTATATCTTAAAGTATATATATGTACAATATGAAACTATTTTGGTCAATCCCATCTATTTATATCTTAAAGTATATATATGTACAATATGAAAGGGAAGAGACAATAAAAAGAAAGTGATTTATTATGACCATTGGAACCATTTGTTTAATTATCCATTTGCACCAACATGTACGTCCTATTTTGGTCTCTATTGCACTATTTATATGATAGATTTTCATGTACAATTAAAATGCCATTCATCTTTTTTTTTTAAATTTGAAATGTTGAAGGTATGATGTCATCTAGGAGTATATTTGGCATTGTAGCTATCATGTACCTTTTCTTACATTTGCTTAGTTTCAGTTTTATTTTGTGATTAAAAACAAAAATAAAAAATTGTAGTGTAGTGAAATATATATTGTTCTTAGTGAATTTTTTCCAAGCATTGGAATATGAAGCATTGTATTTGGAATTTGAATAGTTAGTTGTAAGGATAAAAGCCAAGGAGTACACGCATGAATACTAAATTTGTGAATGAGAAAAGGGCCTTTTCCTCTCCTTTTATTTGGGTTATGTAGTGTGGATGGCTATGAATTCCAAAGACTTGTGCATAGGCTCTGTGAATGTAACGAAGGCATGAGAGCTTGGCCAATCTGTTTAATATTTTTTGCAAATTTTTTGTTGTGGTATTTTTGCTTGTTTCAATTGAATTGTAGAATTGTGTAGTTAATTCTACTAAGTGGGTTATTGTTGGGGTATATTTATGTTTGTTTTCAATTGAATTGCAAACCATGGTCACTATTCGTTTAATACTAGAATTAGATTTATTTATACCAATTGTGGAGACATTATTTGTGTGTGTGTGTGATATTCTAGGGGGGTGCGGGTTCGTTGCATCAAGCTATATCATAGAAAGTAGAATCCTAAGAGATCGGGACAATTCCAGTGAAAGAAGGGAGTTGCGTATAATTGTTACCTTGAGAAAAAGGGGAAAATTGTGAGGGGAATAAAGTATAATTGTTACCATGAAAAAGGGGATAATTTTGTGAAACATCAATTATAGTGGAAGAGAAAAAGTGTAGATGACTCCAGCGAGGGTGTGATGTTGGGTAGAGTTATCTTAATGAGTGAATGAAGCACATCTTGAGTGGTAGGAATGGGTAAACATTGTAAAAGGAGATACAACTCTAATATTGAAGAGCATTGGGTAGAGGTTATGAAAAATGAGGTACTAAAGAAGATAAAATGGTTGGAGGAAATGAAATTGCAACAATGTTGTAGAAGATGATGAAGGGGATGGAAGTCATTGAATTGGATCAATGGAGAAGATTTCCAAAAGGATTATATATAAAAGATAAGAGTGATGCAGGAGATTTAGAGAACATGGAGCAACACCAAATGGAGATGGAGATGCCATAATTTTCTAGAAGTGTGAATCTATAAATATGGATGGAGTGTGTAGAATGCATGCAAAAATATTTTGAGTTCCATGAGGTTAAAGACCCTTAGGGAGTGAAAAATGCATGTGGAAGATTGAGGATCTATGCATATGATTGGTGGTAGTAGCTAAAGATGGGTAGAAAAATGGAGAGGCAAAGACAAGACCTATAATTGGGAGAAGATGGCCACCAAATTGAGAGATAAGTTTTAAATTTTGATTCTACTTTGAAAATGAAAAAAAGATCGGAGAAATTAAAGAAAAATATTAGATGTGTAGAAGAATATTTTGAAGAATTTTGTAGTTTAGTTATCATAGTTGGTTTTGTACAAGATGGTGAGGAAAATATCATGTAGTTTGTGATATGGATTAAAATCCATCCATTAGAAGGAAGACCAGTGCAGAGATTGTGTGGTCATTAGAAGAGGCTTGTCATTTGTCCTTAAGAATTGAGAATGTGTAGATGAAAAGAAAGCATGAGAGTAGGTAGTGAGACGAGAAAGAAAAATACATTATTTTTAATATGGTTCTAGAGAGTTTGGATTGTGAACGTGGGATGCATGCTATTAAGGAAAATGATTAGAAAAATGTGTGTAAAGTCCATGTTGTGTGTAGAATGTCAAAGGAGAGTAGGATTTATAATAGAAGATTACAAGAAAAATATTGAGCTAAAGGAAGCTGTGCAAAAAAATCAAGAAGAAACAATAGAGTTGCAAGGGAGAGATGTTAAAATAGTGAGTGATGTTGCATCAATAAGTGGTGTTGCACAATAGAGTGGTCTTCGAACAATAGAGTTGTGAGGATATTTTGTTACCACAAATGTAACAGTGGAAGATATGTATATGGGAATTTTCAATTCCCTTGATGTTTTGTATGGCGACTCTTGTAATTTACCCAACCTCCAAGATGAGTCACGATATTGCTAAAAAAAAGCAAATAGAAACTCATATACCAATTATGAATGCGGAAAAAATGCACATATTGACATTCAAGATCATGTAACTATCCATACCAATCAAAAATGTAAATGCATTTAATTTAAATGTCTGCAACAATAGTTAAACACACACAACATCGCTCAATCACATAAAAACACATATTCGAGTGCATTATTTTACCCATAGTAGATAGCAATAAATAAGATAAACTTTGGAGTGAAATGCACAACAATTAACTCAACATTCAACATAATTAAACACAATGGTTATGAACACTTATCTTATCAAATATGCAACCCCTTGAAGATGACGACGTTCCACCCAACCGTAGAATTTTTTTTCTAGTTCTCAACAACAAGTCACCCCCGATATGGGGCTTTGAATCCACAAGAGACGATGGTTCATAAGGATGGCTACTACCCCCTCTCAACAACTAAATTCCTTCATCCATTCCAATCCACCAGCTCTCTTTCCCCTCAACCCACACCACCCAAAGAATGGGATCCCCTTCTCTGTTATGCAATCCCTCATGTTATCCCACATATCTCCAGGGCTCTATCATAGGCTGGAAAAGAAATCTCTTTGTTGGGGACTCTAGGAATCTACAGTTGCACATGAATTCTCACAACATAAACTTACTTGCTCGTTTTTACATTTTCTTGCTCATAATCTTACTCACATGACTACAATCTGTTTCCCCGTGAATTTACAGCTCCAACCAATTGCTATGCATTCCCACTATGGTTTCCTTCAAGCTTCATCACTTAGAACTCTCTTGTTTTCCAAATATATGCATATAAAAATTTCCCCCTTTTCCCATATGAGTTTTCTTCTCTTCCCATGATTTCTTAACTCGCACTCTTCCCCAAAAGGATTTACTTGACTCTCACACTTCCCTCATGCTTTCTTGTACTCAACTTATGCCCTCGATAACTATGTGAGGTGGCTTCACACATCAACCCCCATACATGTATTCAAGATAACTATGTGAGGTGGCTTCACACATCAACCCCCATACATGTATTCAATGATTGGGGCTTGGAAACACTCCAAAGAAAATAGAAGGTTCATAGAAAATATAATTTTGGAAATATGGTTTGGGTTTAATAGACATGGGTAATCCCCCCCTTTTGGACATGCCCTCTCTTGTGGAAACTTATCCCCCATGTCTCTATCTATGTCCATCTGTAGTTGGTGACACATTTTATTTATTATTTGCGGTATACAAAGTTTACATATTACATCGCCTGGATCATATCCATACATCATATTTAAATTATACATCACTAAACTATGGATTAAAAATGGGGATGTTACAAATGTGCTATAGGTAAAGTTGAATGTACATTAAACTAAAAGAAAGTAGACTTGACCAAAGAAGATATGTAGGAATTGCAATAGGAGAGAGTTGATGTAAAAGAGTCAAGATGAAGAAAAGCAACAACAAGAAGATGCTTGAATAACAAGCTTTGGTGGAGTTCATTGAGATAGTGGTAATGATGTTGAAGATGATTATGGGGAGGTAGTAAGCACCATTGAGAGGGAAAAATTTGAGGTGGTGAAACCCGGTGTGCAAGACTTGCAACAATGGACAGAGGTGGATGAGTTGTACCAAGTGGTAGAAGAGATTATGATAATTATGAATAAAACGAACCAAGTGAAGAAGATGGTATAGTTGAGTATGGATATGAGTTGACTACAATTGAAAAGTGGAAAGGTGAAGATTACAAAGAGGAGAGAGAAGGATGTTGAATGGAGAGTGTCAAATGATTAGTGGTTCAAACTGTGGAAAATGCACAAGAAGAAAATAAAGAAAAGATGAAGACATTCAATAATTGTTGATTTATTAAAAATCATGTGAGCAAGATGCCCACATTTTCCAACCAGGGGAGTATGATGCAAAAGCATCCCTGACGTTGTAGCTTTATTGCACATTTTCTTACATTTGTGTAGTTTTCGTTGTATTTCGTGGTTAAAAATAATTGTAATGTAGCGAAAACATTATTGTCCTTAATAGATTTTTGTCAACCATTGGAATAGGAAGTATTATATTTGGAATTTTAATAGTTAGGGTAGTTGTAAGGCCAAAATACAAAGAGCACAAGCATAAATATGAAGTTTTGGAATAACAAAGGGCCTTTGTCTCTCTTTTGATTTAGGTTGTGTAGTGTGGATGGTTGTGGATTCCAAAGACCTGTGCATAGGATCTATGAACATAGAGGAGGCTTGAGGCCTGCTGATACATGTTACCTCACTCTACTTGTATATATTTTTTTCCTTGTGGGTCCCCCTCTTCTAACATTTAGTAATGTGGATTCGAGGAGTGAAACCATTATAAATTGTCTCACATCCTACATCCCGCAAACCCGCATCCCCGAATTCCCACATTCTCCAAACCTACAATCATGCATCCCTGCAAGCCTACATACCCGCAAGCCCATATCCCCACATCCTGCAACCCGCATAACTACAAATCCGAAAGCCTATATCCCTACATCCTGCATACCCACATCCCCACATCCCACAATCCTGCAAACCTGCATTCTACACTTGAGAGAAAGGATAACCTAACACCCCCTCCCTGCATCATCCTTCTTCCTGCAACCCACATGCCATGCCATTTCTTGATTCCCATAATTTTCATCCTATGTGATCCAACACCCATATTTCACATAGGATGCAATTGGTTTCCCCGAGGTAATCTTGTCATACCTATCACACAGTTCTCACATGATGAGAATGATTGTTGTTAATAAATAAGGATTAATTCTCACACATTTCCCTTGATCACCGTGTACAAAAATGACAGTTATGATTTAATGAGAGACATGCACCAAATGTATGAAGGGGTGCATTTGAATAGTAAATTGGCCCTAATATGTGATTAAGGGGTACCTATCAAATAATAAATCAGAGTTATACATGTAATCCTCACACTTACCCAAGTGCATTGAAAGTGGAAAAAATATAGCGAACAAGAAGAAGAAAGAACCATTCTATGGAGACAAAATAAAATTATTGGCTTATGACAGTAAGGATTTTTAGTGGTCTATAGTGTATAAATGGCATTCTAAATTATCTCAAGAAGACAAGCTCATGAACAAAGTCTAGACATTAGGGATAGTAAAATCTAGATGCATGCTTGAGGCATTTGATTTCGGAGAACTGGTCACCTGGTGTGTTAAGATATTTGATTCAAAGCATCGACTCATTGAGGTTAAGGAAAGCAGAAGAACGCATATACCTGTAACACTGACCATGTTTAGAAGGATGCTATGTCTCCTGACACCAACAAATTCCTAAAGATTCCTTAAGGAGATTCCTTTTTGGATGCTCAAGGTGGCAGCATGGGTTTACTCCAGGAATTCTTGGTTCAGCCCTTGGTTAGATCCTCGAACATCAATGAAATCAACACGTGCATGTTGGCACAATCGTTCAAACAATATGTCTAGATTTTCACACAATAGGTGAGTCAATACTCAACATCGTATGTCCCCATGTATGTCCTTTATATTCTCCATTGCTCAATAAATATAGGCACCATCTTTGATTGGGCCCAAGTCATATCGAATGATATATCCCATCAATTATTTAGTTTTATTCAGACTAAAAGGTTCTATATGACCTCTTATTTGGTTCTCACTCTTGCTTATTGTAATACATTCGATGGAATCCAAATCCAATATTCCTTCATCAAGGAATGTAGACGCATGCTCACAGGGACTGAATGGACCAGGGTTACAGAAGACATCCTGGATTTTCTCAAGGGGAAGGGAGTGTGTGTATTTGAAGAACAATTCATATACATAAGGTTGTTTGGCTTCAAAGGGAAACCCCTACTTCTTCCTAGGTTCATGTGTGACATATTTTTGGTGTATGAGTTGTACAAATAGTACAAGATATGGTCCCTATTCTTTAATAATAATAGAAATTGGAAATTTATTCCCATTCCATTTACAATTTATGATATTACAGTCAAAAGTTCCTCAAGTCTCACTGAAATGGAAGGATTCTTTGAATCCTTTAATATGAAAGAAGCAGAATCCCTTAGTGGCTTTGACCCAGAGGGTATTTTCATGGTCCATATGTTATCAATCGGTTACACCTCAATTTTCAAAGGTGCAATAAATTTCAGAGAGGGGCAATAACAATGAAGACTCGCATGTCGAGGCTAAGGTACCAACTACCCCAAGAAAAATTGTTACCAAAAAGAAGAAACAACTTGCTCATGAGGATGCACATACCAGGGTAATTTAAAACATTGGTGCAGTGGAGGTCTCTCCCTTGGAAGGAAACAAGAAACCACAACATAGAAAAAGGGGTAGATCCACAACCAACGTTGAAGGTGGCACAACCCATCACCCCCATAAGATCGCCTCTTTAGGACACAAGGATCGAGATATTAGTGTGTGATACAAGAGGGCCTAAAAGGACAAAAATTCAAAGTTCTCAAATCTTAGCAAAAATGGCACCAAGTTGCTTTAGGACACAAGGATCGAGATATTAGTGTGTGATACAAGAGGGCCTAAAAGGACAAAAATTCAAAGTTCTCGAATCTCAGCAAAAATGGCACCAAGTCGAAGAGCTCATTGAGAGATTTCCAATGGTGCAAACGACACCTCAAATGGAGTCTGAACAAATAATATATGGCCATTAAAAGTTTTGGTCAACCTACTAACATTAGCATCCCTATAGGTGATGTCAGTGGTCAACTACACAGAGGTGATGTCAGCATGTTGATGTGGCACCACCCAGGGGCTGAAACGTGGCATGTTGATATGGCCTTTTCGGTGGCCACATGGGCCAATTGGCGGATGACATGTGGCACCACCCACGGGCCACCACTTGGCCTCCTAATAGAGAAACAAGTTGCATGATGACTCAAAATAAGAATCCAATGGAAGGGCACCACATGGCACCCTACAAATTCCCAATGAGGTCCTGAATCCGAAAAATTCAAAAATAAAAATACAACCGAACCAAATGACACTATATCCAGTGGCCAGACCAGCCAACAACCCACATTTTGGCAATTATGCACCACAATATATGATGGTCACACCAAAAAAATCCAACGTTTAATACTAGTGCAGGTCCGTGCACTTGTCCCATCCAATTGGCAACAACCAAAATTTTAGAATGGGTGGAAAGTTGGAAAGACCATGGGTCATATACATAAAGAAATATATATTGTTGTAAAAAATGTTTAAAAGGGGGGTCCATGGGGTTTTACCCCTGGACCTCCCCAACAAACAACTCAAATTACATAACCGCCAACCAATCAGGCTAACAACCTAGTTGTAAGTCTGTCCATGGGCTTAATATTAAAGCCGAGTTTATTCATTCCTAGGGGGAGAGAGGTACACACCCATAACCCTTACAGGAATGATTTTCCATGCATGTCTGGAGAATTTATTGCAGACTGGTGGCATGCTTTAAGAGTTGAAGAGCCCATGGGGGCCTAGGATGAGCAGTGTCAGAATTTAATGATTTAACAATTATTTCTACACAATTTCTCGCCAAGAATCCATCGGTGTAGTCATATTTTTCATCCGGATGGTAGATCAAAAGGCCATTTCAACTTTTGAGGTATATCCATGTATCTATGCTAATTTTTGTTGAGATAACATAAAGGCCTCTCCACTTCAAAGTGGGCCTGGAGACGTAGTCCATTCTTGGGATGAACTTTGTTATAAAGTTTGTGTTCTTGTCTCATTTATCATCTTTTCCCCATATTTATGTCTCATTCATTTATGATGCACATAATATTTATTTATTCTCTTTAATGCAATTCATGTAATGGTCATTGAATAAAAGATCCTGGATCATGTTGGTATCAGAGCGGTGTTCTTTCACTTGAATTGCAAGTTTGAATGCTTACTAGGGCCAAGCTCAAAGAAGGTGAATGAAAACGTGATACTTTCAACCCAGGTATTGGACATGAAACTCGAAGAAGGAAAAAGGAGGATGAAGAACTGTGTGCAAAGAATGAGAAGGATTTCCAGATAGCTTTCTGTCGGATGTCAGGCATGGTAGAAAAATTGTTTGCAGATTACGAGAAGAGAGTGGAAAAGAAGAAGATCATAATGCGTCGGTGAAACGGGGAAACAGAGGAGACCCTCCTGAGCCTCCATCTCCATCTTCAAGTTCAACCTCTTCTTCCTCTTCCTCTCATTCTCATCATTCTAATTTCCATCAAAATTCTTAGAAAAAACCATTATTGAAATTAGATGTCAAATTTAATTTTCCCATGTTTAATGGAAAAGCAAATGCATATATGCTAAATAATTGGATCAAACAAATTGAATTTTACTCTCGTGTACAACAAATCGAAGAGGAAGAGGCAAAGATCTAGTTGGCTTATCTTCAGCTGGAAGGCACAGTGTTCTCTTCTCTTACATTTGTCACACATTGTTGTTGTTTAATCCCACAAATTTATACGAGGTGTGTGTGCAAGCAACTCACCTTGAAACCAAGGGAAAGAATGTATAGGAATTCCATACAAAGAAACCTTCCAAGTTCTAGGGAAACAAGTTCAAAGGGAAAAGAAAGGAAAAAAATATAGCAACAACAAAGAAAGAGGAAGGAAATCCCACTTGAACTCATTGAAAGAAAGATGGGAACAATGATGAGCATTGTTGGAAGCTAAATCTCAATGAGAGTAAGAGGGATAGTATGATGTACCTCACTTTCAAAGTTTGTCCATGCTACTCCAATCTGTGAGTTCCGAATAGTACCTACAGTGGATGACAAGAGATAAACAAATATCTCCTACTCTAATAGATTAGACAAAATCGATCTATCTCTGAAAGATTAAAACCATCATAGACAAGTACATATAAACACATACTTGAAGGAAACATGCCAGGTATATTGATGAGAAACATGCCAGGTACATATAAACACATACTTGAAGGAAACATGCCAGGTATACCTTTGTTAGTGCAATGCATATGAAAAGACTCATCAATACTAACAAGATATATTTTCTTATGGTTGTGAGATCAAAATATGTTGAAACATATGATGGTTTCCAAGGATGTGATCCCTCACATAAAGATGAAATGATTGATGTTATATATAACTATGATGATATCTTTCAGGAACTAGGTGGATTTCCTACCAAGAGGGAGATTCATCATGAGATACATCTTCAACAAGATACTCCTCTTCCAAATGTGGGCATGTAAAGGATGTTAGCTATGGAGATGGTGGAGATCAAGAAGTAGGTGCAGGACTTGCTGCACCAAGGAGTCATCAGGCCTAGTCTATATCCATGTGGTTCTCCAATTGTGTTGGTGCCAAAGAAAGATAGAACATGGAGAATCTGTGTTGATTATTGGGCTCTCAACAAAATCATGGTGAAAAACTGATACTCGCTTCCTCGTATAGATTATTTTCTTGATTAATTAAAGAATGTTGTTAGTGATGCCATTTGGTCTTTGCAATGCCCCGACAACTTTCATGTGTGTAATGAATGATGTTTTCCAACCATTATTAGACGACTTTGTAATTGTATACTTAGATGATATCCTTGTTTTTAGTAGAACTTGGGAAGAACATGTAAGGCATGTAAAGCAAGTGTTGGACACTTTGCAAAGGGAAAAATTGTATGTAAAATTGTCCAAATGTGAATTTGGCAAAACATCTTTAG
>CBVK0100005565.1:0-15371 GCA_900067695.1 Picea abies | reverse complement strand
GAAACCGTGATGGGCGAAAAGGCGGGGAGCCTAATCGCACGCCAGGTGTCTGCTTCAGATGGATGGCTGAGACTGCCCCTTGATACTTTGGGCCCAAATTTGGGTGCTATCGACACTTTGGGGTTCAGGGTTTCGAGATGTACAATGACATAAAACCTTCACCCTTTGAACTCGTGATTGCCGAAAAGCCGACGTGATCAGATCTCGTGCCACGCGTCCTTTGGGATGAACGACTGCCATCCATTCCTATATACAATATGGGCACGATCTATTTGCGCTATTTTTGGCGCAACTCTGCTATCCGCGATTTCCCATCGGCCGTTGATCTGCTCATATGGATGGATCCAGACCGTTGACACTATAATTTTGCCCGCTCACTTGATTTTAAGTCCGAAAAGGACTTCTTCTATGCGCTGCGCTTGGATGCTCCTCGCGTAACCTGCAAATCTGGATATCCCGATGCCGAAGACAAGTAATGTTGCTAACAATTGGTATTTGGGTGATCAAAGAATTCAAGGGTCATTTTTCCTTTTTTTTTTTAAAGGGACTGGAACTTTATATTATATAAAAAATTGTGTTTATGCAAATAAAAAAATCCAGTGGATGTATTACAAAATTTTGGCTTATAACCAATATTTCTTTCACTGCTAATAAGCTATAAAACATACATATTTCCTTGAGAAAATTCCAATTGTATGATAGCAAAATTTCTTAACAAACTGCCCCAAAAAAAAACAATTTTGAAGTACATCAATTGATATTTGATTCATAGTTTTGGACCTCCTGTGCTTCACTTTGGAGTGGAGATTCTTCTTCTACTTCCATTGGCGCAACACCAAGACCCCCTCTGATCATTCTTTGTATTTCCATGGAGAGAAGTTGTTGACACTTGATTGATGGAAATGGATTGATTACATTGTGGTAGGACCAATGTTATCAGAAATAAACACTTTGTTTCCAAGCTCTGAATGTGTTGGGTGAAGGATTGTTCTAGGTTTCCCACTTTGACTAATAACTGGTGGAGGGCAGAATGATTTACTTTAGAGATTTCCTCATGGCATCAAAGGAATTGTTTAATTTCCCTCCAAGAAGGTTCCATGTTAGGATCAAACAAGACACCACTACAACCAATATTATCAAGCCCCAAGGCTTAGTCGAAATAGAGGCAAGAAAGCTTTTGATACCAACAACCCACAATCATTCAACTTCCTTAGTTCCATAATTTAAAATGACCGTGCATGTATTGATTCCATAATTTCTAGGCATATAAACACACCCATTACCATGAAATCAAACATAATTGCAAAGACCCAAAGCGAACACTTTTCCAGAAGGAAGAAGGCTAGATTGAGCTTCAAATACAATAGCAGAAACAAAATAATCCTACAGCCACAAGTTGTCTTCCTCAATAAGCAAATTATCCAAACCAAAGAGTAGGAACCAACTTGAATTACAAGCCCACTTACCAACTTCTAACACACTATGCAGAGTGTTGAAAAGACAGTTTACAAAAAATTCCAGATTGCCAGTCCCCAAATCAAAACCCTAGTTCAAGAAGGAGAACCCAGAGAGGAAAGGGAAGTTTGCATTCACAAATCTCAAAGACACAAAGTCCAAAAATATTAACTGAACTCCTCCATAATTCAAAACAACTGCACCATAAGCTCCTAACAATGAGTGATTTTTACTCCTAGACGCCGAAATGACCGAGCCATAGGGCATAAGATAGTTAGATATATTAAACCTCCCACAATTAATTAACTCTTCTTCACAGTTGTTAACAGGTGTAAATAAAAAATGGTCCAGAATACCATTCCCAAAACCAACACCATATCTAGAAACATTAAACCCCGTGAGCAAGGGAAGGTTTGCAAGTTCAGGACTCCATATAACAATTTTCCAAAATCTAAAGAGAGAGAGAGAGATTGGAAGGAAGAAACCCAAAGAACATAGGGAATCTGGTCAACAAAAGATTATTTCTCAACATCGAATGTTGGTTTTCCAAAACCCATACCAACATGCTCCACTTCTCCCTCAGTTCACCACACCAGGTATCAAAAGTACGATGAGGAATGCAATTCATGATTGCAACCAAATTCTGATAAAACCAATGCTTGCACAAGCCAACTTGAATCAAAGAATTAATTATGGCTTGGAGATCAAGTACCAGGAAACCAATCACGTGGTCTAACCAGCACGTACAATACCACATGTCCCATGAATTGAATAACCCCATCATGAACTATGGAATATGAAAATACTCACTCTCACCATTGATAATAATTTCACCTTCTCCTATGCTAGAACCATACTTTTCCTGTAATACCCCTAGGCTGAACCCTGATTGTAAATGTACATATGTTTTATAGGTTGGTGATCTAGGATGTTTGGGCCAAAGTGCTTGTGTGATGTAAGGATGATGAGCCTAAATTTTTTATATGTAATCACACTCGATTGTATTAATAAAATACATCATTGTTGTAGACCAATTCAGACAAAAGAGTATGGGGGGTTAGGACTCCACGAGAGGGAAAGGGGCCCAAGACTTGAGAGGAAAATGGGCTAAGTCTAGGGGGCTTATGACAAGGAATAAAATAATATTACTCCTAAGTCCTAAGTCATGTGATATGTTTTTATCCTAAGTTCCTAAAGGGGAGGAATGAATTATCAAGTGGAGGAAAAGGTAGTTCTTAGAGTGACAAGTGTCTATATAGGAACATGCATACATAATGTTGGGAATTTAATGTAATTCTAATTCTTTCCAATCATTCATTCACTCATTCATTCCATGCTATCATTCGTATCATTTCCTAGAGAGTGGGAGCTGTGAAGCAGATTGTTGCCTAGTAAATCCTTGGTGGTTTGGTCTAAAGAAGCAGGTTGTCAGGCCTGTGGAGCATTCTCTTTGGGTGACAGGATTGTTGGGAAGTTTCCTTATGTGCTAGCCTAGTGGGTGTCAAAATTCATGAGAGAAACTTGGTGTTCCAAGAGCTATAGAGCTTTGAGACTTCTTGGCTGACATGTTGTTGAATCACTGGAAGGGAAGTGGGACAATTGAAGGACTCTTGAGCAGAGAAGGGGTACACTTCTTGTGGTGCAATAGGCTGTGGGGAATGAGAGGATGTGAGCTAGTAACTGTTTGTTGGAGTTGGAACTTGGGATTTTCATTTGTTGTGTTGTATGTTAGACCTTAGGTTGGCTTAGGTAGCCTTTGCCTTGGTGGAGTCATAGCCCCAACAAAGGGGTGATCTGCTATTGAGAGTGCATGAACTTTAGAGTCTACGATTAGGAGGAACGTTTGAGGTCTACATGCGGTAGGTGATTTTAATTAAAAGATAAGTGTATTTTATGTGTTCATAAATATTTATATGTGGTTAATTATGTTAACTATGGTGTGGTATATTTATATATACTTATGCATGTGGTTTATGTTGTTAGAACTGCATATTCGTTGCATATGCAGGGCATGGTACTTAATAAAGGGTGTTAGAGAAAATATTTTGTGTGGTGTGGCTCATCTTTGAGGCTGGAGAAATTACACTGTGGTATTAGAGCCATAGGTTCAACATAGAGCTTGCATGGGCTAGACTCAACACACAGAAGTTGAAAATTGTAGAATTAAGCTCATAGGATGTATGAAACATATTTGTCAAAATTACTCCCATGAATTTGGGGGAAAATTTAGGAGGAATATGAGGGAATTGAGCCCAATGGTGAAAATCCTCAATTTTAACCTCTCATTGAGCATTTTAGGGCTTGTAAGTGGTTGAATTTTGGATACTACAGAGCAACTGGAGCGAAATTGGGTGAAATTGTGCAAAAGCCCCAATTTCTGCAATGAAATTCATTGAAAATTCGACGTGGGAATGTCAAATTTTGTGTGAAGAGGTCGGATTGACATGCACAGGGCCAAAAAATTAGCCATAGCAAGCTTAATTTCAGAGTTTTATGGCAACCATGGCAAAATTATGAAATCATGCATTTTTTAAAAATTGGAAAATTTTGGAAATTTCATAAAATTTGGGTAATTCTCTGTACCATGATGTGGAGGCCACGTGATGGGTGATGTGGACTGCCACAGTGGTAGGACAATGGCATGATGGTAGGGTCTACAGTGCATGGTGGTAGGTCTAGCAGGTGATGTGAGATCCACATGATCACGGTCTTGTAGCTTGATACAATAAGTGGTATCACATGGTTAGCGAAGCGATTTTTCCCAAGGACTTCAATGATGTGACACCACTAAAAATGCACCATGTATCAGGGCAGTTTTGGAGTATCACACTGTTGAGGGGGTATTAACTCTTATGCATGTTGGCGATGCTACAAGGCCTCTCCAACATTGATCTCGCCTAATCTTCGTTGTTCAATCTAGGGAGCGTGCAAGTTCATGTGTCACATCACAGAGGGGGTTTTAACCCTCACACATGTTGGCAATGTGACATTTCCTCTTCACCATTGATCTCCCTTGATATCAAAATAAAGGTCCAGGATGGGACCCGCAGGATGGGAAGGAAAGTTCTCATGCTGAGGTAAAGGTGTAGGATGGGACCCACTCATTCCCGCGACCAATGAGAGGGTGCCAGGTTGAGGACTGACAGACAAGGTGGGACCCATGTCCCATATGAATTCAAAGGTGTGCTAATTGGGAAGTTAGTATGAGTGGGGCCTGTAAAACACTAATATTTTATTAAATTTTAAGGTCAACGTAAGGGGAAAGAGAAGATAAAGAAGAGAAGAGAGATAAGGGAGAGAAGTTAGAAGAGAGAGAGAAGGTGTTTAATTTTAATGAGGTAGGGCCAGGGTGGCCAAGGGGATGACATGGTGTCACCTAAGGGTGCCATGTGGACCCAAAACACCATATCAACAACCATGTCAGCATAAACCAGTCAAATTTCTTGGAATAATATAGTGATTTTGCAGGTCATAATGTTGTAAGGCATTTTTGAGGGCTTAAACAACATTTCTAGGAGTTCTAATTTTCAAGAATTTAAATTCCAAAGACATATAGTCTTTGCAACTTAAATAAAAGATCTCAAAGAGAGATTTCCAATGAGTTATTCCGAATGAAAAACATAGCTCATATGAGAAAGTTACAATGGAAACAGTGCAGGGTAAAATTTCAGCACCAGTTTACTTCCATATGGAATAACTCCTTGATCATAAGTTAGTTTGGGGCACAAGAGAAATATATGGAAATACGATGAACCATATAAGACAACCATGGATCCATATTGGGAATATGGGTACCTGAAAGTGTATAGGATGAGGGAGAAGATACATGTAGCATTCAATACCAAAAAGGGGTAATGGCTAATATTCAGATGACTATAACTTGTTGCTCATAAATTAGGATGGAACAAAGAAATGGTCATTGGAAAGGTCCTGGACATAAGAATCCAGATATTCACCCAGAAATGAGAATTAAGTAGTAAAATTAACAAGCAATCATAAATAATATTTCTGGTGCACTTAAAGGGCAAAATTGTGCATAAATTTATGGAATTGTTGAATTATTTTGTTTAACAAATACTATTGCATGTACATTTTGTGGAATTAAGGGAACAAATAGAATAGAGCATAATTAGAAGAGATACCAGAGATATGGAGGATTCATAGAGAACCTACAACCATGATGATGAAGTCAGGGGGTTGTATGTCAACATGGGTAATGCAAGGACTGCATCAAATGGTCATGGAGAAGGCAAAGAGGAGAGCATAAATCTACTAGAGACAACAAAGATTCTACAAAGAGATGTGTTGAGATATACAGTTGATAATGAGAATATTATGAAAGCTCAGGAGTAGCAGAATGGATTCAACATCAAGTTGTTGCAGAGCTTGGACAAGATAGAGAAGAAGGTGGATAGGGAAACAGATTCAAGTAAGTCAAAGGAGCACATATATCATTCCAAAAAGGAAGAATCTATAAGTGTTGGTAGACATCATCGTCATTCACCAAGACACGCAGTTACAAGAATAGAAAGTAGTCTAAGTTTATCTCTTCTCAGAAATCATAAGAGGAGGTTTGGAGTGGATGAATTACAAGGGGAGATAAGAAAGATCAAACCTCCTAACTTTGATGGTGAGCACAAGAAATATGAGGATGCAAAGGCTTGGCTATTGGGGATGAGGAATTATTTCCAAATGGACAATTATTCCTCATAGGAAGAAGGTATAATTACAATTTACCATGTTAAGTGAAAAGAATCAATGTGGTGGGACCAAATTGTGCAAGTAAATCACATTGATGATAAGAATATCACTTGGAGGCAGTTCAAAAAGCATTTTCAGAAGAAATACTTGTCCAATGTTATTATGATAGGAAGATGCAGGATTTGTTTGAACTCAAGCTTGCGAGCATGACCATGGATGAGTATGAGAGAAAATTCTTAGAGTTGTTAAGGTATGTTGATTTTATCAAGGATGAGGAGGTTAATATTCAAATATTCTTGAGTAGACTACCTTCAATATTTGGTGATAAGATACAATATGATGATCCCAAGACATTGGAGAAATAAATAAGGAGAGTCAAGTTCCTTTATGATCAATATAGAGGAAGACCAACTTTCCAAAAGGCTTGGGAAGAAAAAAAGAAAGGTAAGATGGAGCAGAGAAAGAAAGGATACAAGCCACCATCCTTCATAAATAGTTCTTAGGGAGGACATAATTATTTTGGAAAAGGCCAAGGAAGAAACCTATCAAATGTTGGGATTGTGAAAGAGATCACATATATAGAGATTTACCTCATAGAGGAAAAAGAGCAAATAATGTTCACAATGTACAACAAACTGATACAGTTGAAGACATCGGTAAAAGCATGCCAAGGATCTATGTAGCCTTGGACAACAAGAAAGTTGAATTCCAATCTCATATGATTAATGTGGAATGTAAGATCAATGATCAACCTATAGCTATTTTAATTGATTCAGGAGATATCCAAAGTTAAATATATCCTAAAATTATTGAGAGATTTCATTTGCAAAGAAGCAAGCATGGGAAATCTTGGTTAGTTCAGGTAGCTACATGAGCTAAAAGAAGAATCAATGAGTTGGTTAAGGATTGTCCAATGGACATGAATGGACTGAGCACAAAGGTAGATTTGAATATCATAACTTTGGAATCATATGATTTCCTAATTGGTATGGATTGGTTAGATATGCACCATGTTTTCCTATATTGCTACAACAATGCTTTCACTTGTTTTGATGAGGAAGGGAACTTAAGAATAGTTAAGGGTATTCCAAGGGCAATATTGATCAGAGATATTTCAGCCTTGTAGTTGAAAAGAAGCTTCAGGAAAGGATGTCAAATATATGTAGCCCATATGGAAGAGGTCGCTAAGGATAAAGTGTCAAGTATTGAAGATCATCCATTCTTGAAAGAATTTGAAGATGTATTTAGAGAGATATCGGGGTTTCCACCAAAGAGAGATATATATTTCTCCATTAATTTGATGCATAGAGTTGCCCCAGTGTCTAAGACTCCTTATACGATGAGTACACTAGAGCTAAAATAATTGCAGATGTAACTTGAATAAATTTTGAAGAAGGAGTATAAACACCCAAGTGTGTCACCTTGGGGCGTCCCAGTGCTATTTGTGAAGAAGATGGATGGAACCTTGAGGTTGTGCATTGATTTCAGGCATTTGAATAATGTGATCGTGAAGAAAATGTATCATTTTCCAAGGATATATGATCTTTTTTATCAGCTGAAAGATGCAAAGATATTCTCCAAGATGGACCTTAGGTCATGCTACCAACAAGTGAGGATTAAAGAAAAATATGTCAGCAAGACAACATTTAGAACAAGGTATAACCATTGTGAGTTTACAATGGTGCCATTTGGGTTGTCAAATTCACCAGCTTCCTTCATGTGTTTGATGAAAGGTATTTTTAAAAATTACTTGGATAAGTTTGTCATTGTCTTATTGGATGACATATGTATCTACTCTAAGTTTGAATAAGAACATGATCAACAGTTGAGGATGGCACTAAAAGTATTGAGGGAGCATCAATTGTATACCAAGCTGATCAAGTGCTCATTTTATTCCAGTACCAACTGTGTTGAGTCGAAAGAAATATGGAGGTTGGAGAATGTGTATAGATTCTAGAGCCATCAACAAGATAACCATCAAGTATAGATTTCCTTTACTCAAAATGGATGATTTTAATGGATTGTTTGAGTGGAGCTAGTTATTTTTCCAAGATAGACTTGAAAAGTGGTTACCATCATATAAGAATGAGAGAAGGGGATGAATGGAAAAAAACATTCAAAAAAAATGAAGGACTGTATGAGTGGCTTGTTATGCCATTTGGCTTAACAAATGCTCCATGTACATTCATGAGATTAATGGATGAAGTGCTCAAATATTTTATTGGGAGGTTTGTGATTGTTTATTTAGATGATATTCTAGTTTTTAGCAATACCGAGGAGGAGCATTTAAGACACTTGAAGATGGTATGGAGGAGGTTGTAGCAGGAAAAGTTGTGAGTGAATTTGAAGAAATGTTCTTTTATGAAGACATAACTTGTGTATCTAGGGTTTGTAATCTCTTCAAATGAATTGAATATGGATCCAGAGAAGGTGAGGGCTATAAGAGAGTGGCCTTCTCCAACAAGTGTGTTTGAAGTAAAAAGTTTTCATGGGTTAGCGAGATTTTACAGAAAATTCATTAGGGATTTTAGCAGTATTTGCGCACCCATGTTGGATACTATAAAGAAGGAACATGGATCTTTTGACTGGAAAAAAGAAGCCGAGAAAGGATTTAGAGTGTTGAAAGAAAAGATAACAAAAAAACCTATCTTAATTCTATCAAAATTTAGGAAGACTTTCCAGGTCAAATGTGATGCAAGTGGAGTGGCCATTGGTGCAATTTTAAGTCAGGATGATAAACATGTTGCTTATTTTAGTGAGAAGTTGAATGACACTAAGAAGAAGTATTCAACATATGACAAGGAATTTTATGCTATAATTCAAGCTTTGAAAAAATAGAGACGTTACCTTATACCAAAGGAGTTTATTTTGTATACTGACAATCATTCTTTGCAGTTCATAACTAGACAAGAGAAATTGAACTAGAGACATGCCAAATGGGTAGAATTCATGCAAAATTTTACTTTTGTCATTAAAAATATTACTAGGAGTGCTAAAAAAGTTGCATATGCTTTGAGTAAGAGATGTTTAATCTTGCAAGAATTCCAAGTGGAGACTTTGGGATTTGAACACCTTAAGGAGATGTACCAAGAAGACCTAGATTTCAAGGAACCTTATAAAGCCTGTGAAAATCCTTTGTTAAGAGATAGAAATCAATGGATGGAGTATATAATCCAAGAAGGACTGTTATTTAAAGGAAGTCGATTGTGTATCCCAAAATGCTCAATAAGGGACAATTTCCTGAAGGAAAAACATAGTGGAGGATTGGTTGGACATTTTGGCCATGATCAAACATATGCACAATTAAGTTCTTCATACTATTGGCTAGGCATGATGTCTAATGTGAAGAATTTTGTGGATAGATGCAAAATTTTCCAGTATGCTAAAGGAAAGTAATAGAACACAGGATTGTATCAACCATTGCCTATTCCAGACATGCCATGGGATGCTATAAGTATGGATTTTGTTCTGGGATTTTCGAGAACCCAAAGGGGAAATGATTCAATCTTTGTGGTGGTTGACAAATTTTCAAAGATGTCACATTTCATACCATGTCAAAAAACCAGTGATGCTACTCACATAGAAAATATATTTTTAAAGAGATTGTGAGATTGCATGGGTTGCCCAGGAGTATAGTCTCAAACAAAGACTCAAAATTTGTGGGACACTTTTGGAGGAATTTGTGGAAGAAGTTGGGGACCAATTTGTCTTTTAGTTTAGCATATCACCCTCAGACAGATGAACAGATTGAGTTAGTGAATATAAGCTTAGGGAATCTACTAAGAAGTTTGGTAACAAAACGTAATAGTCAGTGGAATCAAATTATGCCACAAGCGAAGTTTGCATATAATGACTCACCAAACATGAGTACTGGTAAGAGCCCATTCCAGATAGTGTATGGAATTCATTCAAGAGGAATTTCAGAATTGAGAGATTTGGGGAAAGATAAATTTCGAAGTGCAGGAGCACAAGATTTCATTGTAGAGATACATAAGTTACATGATCAAATCAAAGGACAACTACATGATAACAACCATAATTACAAGGACATAATAGATCAAAGGAGAAAAGAGGTGAATTTTGAGATTGGAGACCAAGTCTTGGCACATCTAAGGAAGGAAATATTTCCAGGAGGGAAATATAATAAACTAAAGATGAAGAAAATAAGACCTTGTAAAATCGTAAGAAAATTTGTTGCAAAAGCTTATGAGATTGAACTACCAGAGGACATTGCAATTTCACCAATATTCAATGTAGAAAACTTATATCCTTACAAGATGGATGACACAGGAGGGACAGATGATCAAGAGAATATTCAGTGGATGCGATAGATTCTCATAGTAGAGAAGCCTCAAATAGAGAAGATTTTAGATCAGAGAGTTGCTAAGAAAACTTTTATTATGAGTATCTAGTCAAATGGAAGAATCATCCAGCATAAGATGTCAGTTGGATAACTGAAGCAGACATCCAGAAGAATGGAAAGGAAGTGGAGGAGCTCATGGACAGGATCCCATGAATATTTTTATCCAGAGGAGTATGATGCAGGAGCATCATTGACATCATTAAATAAGGCGCAGTGGAAGATGACTCAGCACCCAACACAACGCATTGTAATTGGTTTGGATCCCAAGGAGGACACATCACTTTAATTTTGAGACCTTTGTAATTAAAGATCCCATGAGAACTTTAAGCTAGAGCCATTATATATGATCCAAGAGATTGTAATTTCTTTTAATGCCTGTAGGGTTGTACAGATTTTGAGCGCCGACTCATATATGAGATTGTAAATGTTCATTTATTGTAATAAGCTTAGTAGTAGGATGTTCTTAATTGTGATATGAAAGAACTAGAATATTCTTGAGGGAAGGCTCGAGAATCCCCTCATGTATAAAGAAATGTAATCTATGCCCAAAAGAGGCTGTTGAAAAGAATCTGGAAGTTGTTGTTGTTGAAGTCAGTTGAAACTCTTATAAAACTATTGTTCAAGTAATATAGAGAGAAAAATTGATCACACATTTCTGTGACTGTGAATTTGTTTATCTCTGAGTAATTGGATAAATGCTATGTTTTATCTTTGTGTTTGTGTGTGTGCACCTAAATGGTTGGTTGAATGAGTTCTAAATGCTATTATAAGTCTCAATTGTTTCTCTTCTGAAATCTTGGTGTAAGGAGTGCACAGTGCCAACACAAGGAGTGCGGAGGCCGAACCATCTACAGGTTCAGAAGCTCAGGAGAGATAGTGTAATTTTACACAGATCAAGCGCAAGGAGTGCACCTACACTCAGAGTAGTGCAAAATCTCATAGGGGAGACAAAGTACAAGGAGTGCATAGATCCAACACTTTGTTAAGTGTGATCAAGCTCAGAAGAGATAGTGCAAGGAGTGTGTAGGTGAATTTTTCAAGTCCCAAGCTTAGGAGGGTACCGTAAAGTGTGCACCAGAGGTTGAGTTGTCTAAGTGACGAAGCTCAAGGAGGGATAGCGAGAGTGAGTCCCCAAGAGGATAAATCCCTTTGTTTTTAGGGTCTAATGGATGAGATCTATTCGGGAGGAATCATAATACCTCACAGTCATTGGATAAAGGAGAAGGAACATGGTATTTAAACCCCAAGTCCTTTGGACTTCACTGCTCCAACAGTTTTGAGTTGTTTGTTGCAAGTGAGGCACGGAGCCCCAAAGATCCGAAGTCATAGAGTGAATCTACACCATAGATCAGTGGGTGTGTGCAAGTCATTGGATCCCCAAGTAATTCGACGATTTGAAACTCTGGGAGAATTTAGTCGTTATTGCACGGAGTGGAGGATTCCCCGAAGTCCTGAAGCCTAGATTCAATCTTGACCGTTCATTCACAGGTAAACGTGGACCATGGATTTATGAGTTGTTCAAAATTCGACTATTCTGAAGGTTTTGGGTGACAATTGTTTTAGCGTGGAAAAGTCCTGAAGCCCGGAGCTGTTCTTAACCGTAGATCGTGTCAATGAGTGTGGATCATTGATCTATGAACTCTTCAAGAGTTCAATGATTCGTCTATTTGGGAGAAGTGTGTTCTTTAAAGGTTGGAGCAAAGAAACTCTCGAAGTCCGAAGTTTCTGAGCATCAGAGTAAACACTTTCAAACTAAGCTCAAGGTATTAGGACCGAGGTCACGTACACTACTCCACTAGTGCAAGAGGACCCTCACGAATACAAACTTTCGCATAGTGAGAAAAGAAAAGGCCTATGGTAAGAATTCTAAGAGTTCTTTGAGGACCCTAGAGCTAATTTAGATCCAGAGGAAGATCCTAGACCAGGAGGTCGTGTAGGCCCATAGGGGGTTTGCATCAAACTTTTAACAAGGATTCAATTTATGGTGCACCTACATAATATAATCAAAATAAGATTACCATACTCTGTGTGAATACTGCACATGTTCAAACATTTTCAACAGAAGTCCTAACTATGTTCAGAACGAGTAAAACAATTCAAAATGATTTAATCATAGACTGGAAATGAGAGAAGTAAAACAAAGAAAATATAAGCCCTATATTAAATCATGCCAAGGTAAAATCGGATCACAGAGTTCACAAAATCCTAGGTTCAGTCGATAAGCCTTATAAGTCTAGGTAAATACTCTTCGGACCATAGGCTGATCAGAAGCAAGACGCACCGGGACCGAAATAAATTTAACAGTCATGGAATTCACACGGTAGATACATATAGAAAACAAGATATAAAGAAGTTCACTAAGGCAAATGATACAGAGACACACTAAGCATAGCCAACGGAATAACATTTAAACACGATTGTAAACTAACATCTTAAATTGCTCAGGAATCGTTACAAAGATAATAAGCTAGAAGCACAAGTTTACGAGTTATATAGGAATCCAGAATGAGTAAAGGAGATTCAATAAAATCTTACCATTTAGGGATGCCACCCTTGGAGTCAATAAAGACAAACCAACCGCAAGCCGGAGAAACTATGAATGCTCTGGTTCTTGCAAATAATTTCACTGTGAATGAAAATGGGATTTTGGACTATCATACCTTCAACACCATAAATCAAGAACTCTCAAAAGATATGGAAGGGTCTAGTAAAACATCAAACCTCTCGAAAAACCTCTCAGGATGAACGCAAAGCCGAGAAAACGAAACTGAAAAGTGTGAAATGAGCCAAGTTCGGGAGAGGTCAGAAGGGTTAGGATCCGACAAGAAAACCATAACACATGTAAGCCTAATAAGACTACATGTATGCTTCCTTAGGACAGTTGTCGATAAAATCTCCTCAAGATGGTAAACCCTACAGGTGGTGCATACAAAATCAATGCATGGTAAATGATCCGTATGAAACTTTGTTTAACGAAGAAAAGTTGGTAAGAATTAAATTAATAAACTATACCATAACCCAAATTAAT
Source organism: Picea abies (assembly GCA_900067695.1). Lineage (NCBI taxonomy): Eukaryota > Viridiplantae > Streptophyta > Pinopsida > Pinales > Pinaceae > Picea > Picea abies. The sequence goes on along the minus strand of CBVK0100005565.1, from coordinate 1,824 downwards.
TCCCTTGTAAAAACTCCATAATAAATCTCCTTAAGTAATAGTTGTTCTTTCATATGCCACGTGATATACATCGAATGATATACAATGAAAAACATTTTATATATGAGCTTACCTTAACATGAAAATACAATACAAATATGGTACGCCTAATACATTGACTCATATATGGTATGAAACGACTAAAGGGTTATAAAAACAAATGTTAGAGTGTCGAGTGGAGAACATATAGCCATGGGGGGGGTGGGGATCTACCCAACAAACAAACCCTCTTGCGACCCTTATACATGGCGTTGGTCATGTCCTCAATAGTAATGACTACATATATATAAGAAGTGGATTATGAAACTTAGTAAAAAAATTACATATATAGGTTATCAAGTACCTAGTCTTAGTGGAATAAGAGTTAGGTTAGTTTTTGTAAACATGATGTATAATGAAGAACTATATTGTTAAGTATTAAGTTTGCTCAATTATTTATAGTATAAGATACTATAATAAGTTATGAGAAGTTGGAAGGAATATTCTATGTAATCATTTAGTCTCTATTGTTTTCTCGTTCATAATAAAACGATGAAAGAATAATGAGACTATCGTATGTTAAAGGAAAATAAGGAAAAACATAAAGGTAGGAATAAAATAAATTAATAGACTTGTATGTGACAATTATGATGATGAGAAATCATTAGATTATTATGATTGTATATATAAAAAAATGTGAATGGAATTTAAGGTGTGTGATAGTTGCCTTGGATAAGGCTGGAGCCGAGGGAGAATTGGGTGGATAGGATTGCCTAATGTGTGAGGTGTGGAGGGTGCCTGGAGACTCCATTATTGCAACTGGATTTCTTGGAGCCACAACTCTGAGACTTCTTGGTTGGAATGTACTGGATCCTTCGAAGGGAAGTGGGATAGCCTGAGGGATTGCAGTGTAGAGAAGGGAGTATACTTCCTTGGGTTGTGTAGGCTGAGGGGGATGAGACACTATTGGTTGGAATTTCTATAGGAGTTTGGTACCTTGGCCTAGACACCATTTGTGTTGTTGTGAGACCTAGTTGGCATAGGTAGCATTTGCCCTGGTAGGGTCATAGCCCTAGCTTGTGGGTGACCTGCTATTGAGAGAGCTAGAAAAACAATGTCTATGGATGGGTGGAACATCTGAGGTTTGCAACCAGTTGGCGATTTCATAAAAGATAAGTGCTATTCTTATATTTGTTTTCCACTATTATGTATAATGTGAATTTATATGCGGTGCTTAATTTCTGTTGGTGTGCATGTGTATAATTCTATATATTATTGTGTGTTATGAATAAGTTATGCATGAGATTGCATATTATCTGGACTACATAAATGTATCATATGCAGGACATATTGTTATAGATTGGTATTAGAGCTATGTTGGGAAAAATTATTCACAGTATCAAATAAATGTTGAGTCAGGTTAAATAGTTTTGAAAATACAATATGGATAGAGCTAGAATTGTAGTGACATATGTCCATAAGTGAATCGAGGGTGTGTTACAATGGGTGCAATATCAAAATGTAGTAGAATTAACAAGCATGGATTAACAAATTCACGGCAACCAAGTGTCCATGTTTAAAAATAAACATAACCACACTAAAGAAGCACATTCCATGTAAATTAATAGTAAATATCACCCAATTTTAGATTTATAGATAAAGATGGAGCACTTATCTTTTAACTGTAACATCCCGCTCTATCGAACACACTTTTATTGTCTTATTCTTTGAGGACACTTGCGTGCAAGTGATCCGCTTATGGTACATTGTGATTTCGTTTCGATTATGGATTATACATGATGATGA
>CBVK0100005564.1:0-15372 GCA_900067695.1 Picea abies | reverse complement strand
ACATCACCTTTGTTTTAGGGTTTTCTTTGTGCAAAAGTGAAATTAAAGAGTATTTTTAAATATTATCTTTGTAAAGGGGAAATATTAGGGTTGTTGACCCCTAATCGTCTGTTTTCCCTAATATTATGTGGACAAACTATGTTAGCTACATTTTGTATAAATAGAGATCATAAGATCTCATTTTCACAACATAACTCTCCATTGTGAGAGGCTCTTGGACTGAAATTTTTGCTCTCTTTGGCTAGTTATTTCTCTTGTGATTTTGTTTATGGATATTATTGGTTATGGTTGATAGATATGGTATGCTATCCTTGGAAGGCTTTCTTCATTGCTTTTTTGGTGGTTAGTATAGCTTTTATTTCATTTTAATGCTTGAAGGTGCCATTTATTTCATTGTATTATGATTTTTACAAGTTAAAGGTTTTATTTGATTGAGCCAAGTAGGGAGTATAAGGGAATACACCCCTATTTGTGTTTCCACCATTTTATTTCTAAGGGAATATTGGTTCATAACGGTTTACTAAGAGGAGTATAATTGCATACACCCTTCTAGTTAAAACCCTAGCTAAGAGAATATTACCTTGGGAAGTAAAAGGGATTACACCCCCAAGGAAGTAGCCTATATAGCTTCTTCATATTCTCTTGACTCCATTAGCCCTTTCTTAAAGGCACTATTCATTTACTTATTGCATGGGAGAAATAAATTGATGCCTTGGTAAACATACAAATTTCAAGTTTTGAAGTTTTTCTCTTTTGGATATGATCTTGATGCCTTGGGGATCCTTCCTCCCTTAGGGCATCCTCTTTCTCCCACAAATTCTTATTTCTTTAGTAAAAATAACCTGCAGCCATTAGGGTTGCTTTAAACTCTAACCCTAACCCCTAATATCTCACAAACTAAAACTCTAACTTTGCTAGTTTAACCTACTAACCTAGGTGCATCTATTGGGATAGATTTTGGCACTTTTTGATGGTCAGATTTGTTGTTGTACTTCATTGAATGCTACAGCCACAAGGTTGATACACTTCTGCAGAAAATTACTTTTATGACAACCATCTTTATTCAATCTAGAAGTGTTATTTTCGGTCCACATTGGTTACTAGTTTTATTGCTGACATTGCTAACTAATATATACCTTTTACTTGTTGTTTTGGATGTAATCTATTGCTGATTTACTGACTTCTATGTTGTTGTATTTTTGGGAAAAAATATTAAATTGTTGATCCATTACTATACTTGGTTGGAAATATTTCTTTTCTTGTGTCTCAGGCAGGTATAGGTGCACCAACAACTATCTCTTTACTCGATATCCATTTATCTCTCTTTACTTACCATTTTCAACCAATCTATTCTTCCATCACTTGACCTTCTGGGGGACTTCTCTTTACACCCCTCTTCATCCTTATCATTCCCCTTAGGGTCACTAGGATCTTCTCCCAAGAGTGACCTTAGTCACCCCAAGTGCGGGACCTACATTGAGGTGACATTGGGTGTAGTGTCACATAGTTGTAACACATGCTTTTGTGGTTGGGTTGGGATTTTCCTAACCTACAACTTGTGCTATAACACATGTGATACAGGTGAGATTAAAAATATATGTTCGGGGAGGACAGATGATGGTTGTCAAAGTTGGAAAGCATGGAAAATGGCTATTGCAGTGACATGAGAACCCTATGGTAAGCCATGATCCCCATAGAATGATGTGTTGTGGTGACATGGGTCGAAGGGTCACCTCGACTGTAAGACTCAAGGAAGTCTAAAAAATTCTTCTTGTATGAGAAATATTTGGCAAGGCAATATGGATCACTCTAGGGACTATATAACAGAGAAGGGGATGCCTGAGCCTGGGCCTAGAGGGTGAGTGATTGCAAGGAAGAGGAGACTTCAATTGTTCTTGTAATCTGTTGATTATGATCATGCACACAATGGGTGTGTCAAGGAAAAACAATGAGCCAAACACATATGAAAACCACATAGATGCAAATCCATGAGCTTGCATAGATAAGTATTATGATGAATGTAAATTTTCCTCTTGAATTATGGACAACAATAGAATGTTTTTGCATAAAAGTGGAATTATTGTGCTTGTTGTTTGAAATTGTTTTAAGCAAATTCTAAAATGCCAGAGTCTGAGTGAGGATCAAACCATGAGAGAAGAAAAGGAAGATAATGTTGAAGCAGTTGAAGGATAAAAGCATGACAAGTGCTACTGAGAAAGAACATCGAGGACATGTTCCTTTGAATGTGGAGGGGATTGTAACACCCCCCTTCTAAACCCATGATTATGTGTAATTAATCATGACTTATGGTTTCCATACAATGGCATAAAAACATTGTAAATGTATTACTGTAAATGCCAACAACTAACTGTGGGTGTGAATCCTTAAGTATTGACCATGATACCACTAGAGAAAAGGGTGAGTAAACTTAGAGAAGGGGTTCATCATGCTAATATGACCCAATTTTCCCCTTGCTGAAATATTTGATTGAAAAACAATAATTTATTTCCCTTAGCCCTGATTTCAAGGAAAATCAATTAATGAGGGAGGTTGGTAGTTGAACAACCAACCACCTTAATGAATGAAATCATGGAGGGATTCCTGAGGTGACGAAAAATTTCCAGCTAGAGGACAACAAGAAATATCACCTCAGGTTCCCAATGATTGACCCACGAACTACCTTCTGATAGAGGAAATAGAAGGAAAGTCGAGAACCTTCCCAAGTTGTGCATGCAAGAGAAGCACACAAGGGTAGACAGAGAGATCTAGAGGTGGGAGATCTCACCAAGAGGGGGAAATCAAGAGGATTTATGAGGAGAGGTCTATAGAAGACCCAAGGACAAGAGATCTATTGCTGGAAGAAAAAGCGGGAGTGAGTGCAAATCTCCCTGGTGGTATCATGGCTTGGCACAGGGGTGGCATGTTGTCAAAGTGACTGAGCAAGTAGAGCCCATGGTTGGGTGGAAATATGGACACCCATAGTCAGTTGGCTAGCTACGAGCTTGTAAATTGGATAAGTGTTTCTTACACATTGTGTAGTTGAATTATAATGACTGTCTAAGATCCTGTATTTACATCTATGACTGTGTAGGCTTGTTAGATGAATAAAGTGGTTGTTTCTTTTCAAGGTCGTGTTCTTGAATAACGGTGAAACTATATGAATGTTTGCGAGGAATCGAGTCCTCAATTGAATGTCATAGAGAAATATTATTACTTGTTATAAATCGATTAAGGGTCTGAGGAATCTGAGTTAAAAACCCAACAAGATGATGCAGCATGAGGCTGCAGGACTACTAAAGCCTGAAAGCTCAAGTTATAATTCAATTTACATTGAATGAAATCGACGAGACTCAACATTTGTTGATCCCTAAGCTAAGAGTTAATATCACTCGTCCAAAGATGGGTTTCTTACCCATCATAATCTTGTGTAAACCCGTGTGAGGAATAATAGTCGTCGATCTAGTGAAGAGGGTTGATCTCAACCATCCAAAAATGTAATAGTACCGACTTTCATATCACAATGTCGAGATGATCTCAGCCATCAAATTTCATAACCAATCCTGGGAGGGGGGTTTCACGACATAGGGCATCAAAGCATTGGACCCCAGAATATTTCTAAGTATAAATCCTTTGGAAGTCTCGATACGACAATGTTCAGGGACCAGGTTTCCAACCCCTGGTTCCATGCCTTGTTACACAAGCATGAGGAGAGAGAGAGAGTGACGTCGTCATGACGTGTTAGCCTACATGACTGCCAAGGTGTCATGGGGGTGACACTTGTCAGCTCCTAGTTTGCTGATGATTTAAGTGTGGGACCCTCCTCAAGCCCTTTCCCCAAAATGAGCTTGTTAAACCCCAATCCATTAGATCTAAGGGTCATAAGATCCTCACTGTTGATCCTTTCTGATAAGAAATTTTGGATCTCGAACCTCGGGGGAATATTAGATGTATGTGGGGTTGGGAAAATCCCGATGGCCTGATGTTTGGTGGCTAAGATCCTGAGATGACATCACCCAACCAGTGTTGAGTGGATAGGTGTCAGCACCTGGATGAATAAACCAAACATTCGGTGTTGAAATGTATACCACGTTAGTCCACATGTCAAACGTGGGTCCAAGTGGACGCAGAGGCTTGGAATTGGGGCCTTTTAACCCTAGTTGTTAGATATATTAGCCGAGAGATCTTAGTCATAAATATACAAGGGTCCTAACCCCATGATTAATAGTCCTTAATCACCTCGTAATCCTTGGATGACATACCACAGGGAGTTTTAGTGTACAAGAGATCGGGAAGAGCCACGGTCTCGATGTCCGCAGTCATCTAGTGGCGACACATGTCCTTCCTAGATTCCACATGAGAGACAAATATCCACCGTAGATCTTGTGGTAAAGGCTAGGAGTCATAATCCTAGGGATTAACTTAATTAATTACACCATAATCACTAGGATTAACTTAGTTAATCATTTCGTAAATCATGGGCACCAGAGATGTTTCGTAGTTATACTATGTCGAGAAGCTCCCAACATCCGATGCCTGGTGGTGACATGTCACCCGATGAATGGCCCACATGTTGTGACGTGGGAGGACCACGTGTCACACAATGGTGGTGCCACGTGTCATGTCATTTTGGCATATTTGGATGAAGGTCCAAGTGAAAAAAGAGTGTCACGTGTCAAGTAGTACAAGTGTCATGTGTCATGTCAGATGACATGACCATATAGGACCATGTGCCCTAGGATTCCGGTTATATTTCGAATCTCAAACCACCAGGAAGTTTTTGGGAAATAGGTCTTACAAAGAGGGTTGATGACTGATGCTTGAGAGATCAGAGATGACGTCAGATGATGGCATTCAATGAACAGGAGTGGACAATTGTTAACGCCTTGTTGGGTGAACCTTGGGCACTGCGATGACATGTACATCCATGCCAAACTACTTGGAATGTCCACGTGTCATGATGTGAGTAGTGACATGTGGCATGTAGATTTGACATAATGATATAAGGGTTCATGGATGAAATGAGTGCCACGTGTCAAAGCAATATAAGTTCCATGTGTCATGTCAGGTGGCATATAGTGGCGAGACCACATGTCAGAATAAGTGGGCTATTGTGGATAGGGCCACATGTCCTAAGCATCAACTCATGGAGGATTGGGAATTTTGGGATATACGAATAGTGAAAAGGGGTCGAGGTCCTCAAACCCCAAGATCCGAGATTTCAATATCTCGTGGTCTGATAACCTGGTTAACAGATGTCGTTATCTGGTGAGAGTGGACCTTGGGAGGATGTGGAGCTCCATGTTGAGAATAGAAAAGGCTGAAGGTTTGGTGGCTAGGTGGCAGGTGCCACACCAACACACAATCATCAACCATGCCTTGCAGGCAGGACACATCAGTGCCACATCAGATGGGCATAATGACGTGGATGCCATGTGGTAGTATGACGACATTTGGCCAATAAAGGCCTAGAAACTTCAAAGGGCCATAAATTTTGATCTAGGGATATGTTTTGAGAAAACTTATATTCATTGGAAAGATATTTACAAGAAGAAGATGATGGTATCCTTTTAAATGGATTCAAAGAGGTTCAGGAAAAGAAAAAAATTTAATACCCCATCCCTTAAATGGGTACTTAGGGGGTTGGGTTTCTTACAAACATGCATATTCGTTGCCAAATTTTATCTTCATGATGGAATGTTATGCCATCTAGGTAATCTCTATGTTACTTGAAGCAAGCATGCAAAGCTGATTTGGGAATCCGCAGGACACTTTGGCATGGAGGAGATAATGGAAATACTATAGAAGTATTTCTATTGGTCAATGCTTTGACAAAATGTCAGTAAGTATATCAAATCCTACAATGCTTGCTCCATCGCCAAGCCAACCATTAAAAAACAAGAACTGCACACCCCTACTCCTACTCCCGACAAGCCTTGGGAATCTATCTCGATGGACTACATGTCAAGTATCCCCTCAACAAAATATAGAATTGACTATGTATTCATGGTTGTTGATCGATTATCTAAGATGTCCTTTCTGATAGCTTGTAAGAAGAGTATCACAGTCGAGGCAACTACCAAGATATTCTTTGAGCAAGTGTGGGTACACTTTGGACTACCACATACCATCATATCATAGCGGGACAACATGTTATTGAGTACATCATGGTTGAGCCTCTAGTCATTGTTGGACACCAAGCTCACCAAATCTACTGTCTTCCACCCCCAAACTTACGGATTGGCATAGGTCGTCAATAGGATGATTGTGGATATCTTGCACATGTTCAACTTCAAGAATCCATGCACATGGGATGACATCCTTCCTTATGTTCAACACAACTACAACAAAGACTTCCATATCTCAATCAACCATAGCCCTTTTCAGGTGGGCCTGTGATTTTAGCCATTAGGCCTCATTGATGTAGCACTTCCCCTTGCGTCCACATAGGGATAATACTCCCATGCTCAATCTGAGGCCAAAAAAGCCACAAAATTCAATGAATGGATCCATCACATCCACTAACATTCCCATAATATTTTACAGAAAGACAATGCTAAGTACAAGCAATGCCATGATTGACACCGAGCTCCACACAAGTTTCAGGTGAGAGACAAGGGTTGGTTGCATTTGCAAAAAGAACACCTTACATGACCCCATTAGAAGTTCCGTCCACTTTGCTATGGCCCTTACACCATCACCAAGGTTGTGGGTGACAATGATTTTAAGTTAAGTATTCCCCCCTTCCTTGTCTTACACCAAGTATTCAATGTGGACCTCCTTCGGCCATATTTTCCACCACTATTGGACACATCGAAAGTGGCAGAGCAGCTGACACCTATAGAGATCAACCCTAATTTCATGGAATAGGAAATTGTTGGTCGGATCATGGAAATAAAGGTTAAGGGAACCTGCCAAAAAAAGATCCAACTCTCTCGAGCTGTCAAAGCAAGGAAACTACTGCACCAAGGTAAGTGGCTCACCGATTGTCAAGTTCAACAGAAGTTTTCCCATTTGATGGGGGTACTCAACACAATGGAGACCATTGCTTCATAAGGGGGGAGTATTGATCTAGGTGGACACCGGTGGCCACCCACCTATTCCACTAGCTCAAAATAAATTTTCCAACTTGGCATATTTTCTACAGCTTTTTTGGGTCCTGAACTTTCGAGGTCGTTTTGAGGCCCTAAATGATGTTTTTTTGGCCCAAAAGCACCCAATAGATAGTCAGAGGCATGTACTAGGCTGTTCAAAATGTGTACTCCTCATATATACCTTTTAGATGGGATATATAGTTCCCCAAACAAATAACATATGCAAAAGTAATGCCCCCAAGAAGTTGACATATCAACTAACCACATCAGGGCCCACAAACCTTTTTGTGTTTCATCTCCTGGGTTTAGGGTTTTGGATGTTTAGGGTTTTCTCATTGATGTTTTATATTAAAAGGAAATTTTGGCCTCATTGTAATGATCTTCTTGTGAATTCTCTTAGTCGTCACATCTCTTCTCAGAGATAAGCTACCACCATTCTAGCAAATTCATTTCACTCTGCATATTTCGTTCATTAATAGAAATTGAGTATTATTGTATCTTTGTGTTTCTGTCATATTTCTATATTTTATTTCATCCCCTTATGAATCCAAATAAAAAAAAATCTATGTATGAAACAAACAAGTGACTTATCCATTGAGTAGTAGAGTCAAAATTGGGTCATGGAGTCAAATTATGACTATAGACTCAGTAAAAAATCTCAACGAAGCTATTAAATGGAAAAACAAAAACATGCATTAAAAAAGGAAAAGGAGAATAAACTAAAAAATTAAAGGAAAATTCTATGGTACAAGGTAGGACTCTCTGAGGGGCCTATTATTATGTAGGTATGAATTGCTTGAGATGCTTACCATTGATAGGAAGATCAAGTCACTACCCCTCCAGGTTAGCCAAGTGGAAAGATTTTGGGATTTGGCTTCATATATCCTCCATGGCATAGGGGCCTAGCCAGAAGTTGTCAAATTTCCCATGCGTACCAAGTTTTTCATGTATTTTATCCCATACGAGGACCAAATCTCCTTCCATAAAAAAATTTGGTTTGGATTTCTTGTCAAAAACCCTTTTCGTCTTCTCATGGTATTCCTTAATCTTTACATACACCCACATTATTTTCTCTTGAATCTCCACTAATTAATTTATCCTTGTGTTTATCTTATGAGGCTCAAACATTATATCCTATAAGAATTCCATTACAGGTAGTTCTAGTTGAGTAGGTAGGATCAATTCCATGCCATAAACTAACTAAGCCTTTCACTTAGCCCACAATCCTAGATAAACAAACTTTGCCTTCTTGCTCTCATTTCTCTTCCCAAAATCTAAGGAACTACCAATCGTATTTCAAAAATCCTGGCTAACAAGAATATAAAAACTATACTTAAACCTTGCAAAACCCTCAAACAATTATTCAAAACTACCAAGGATAAATCAGACCCAATGCTTGGCCCATGAGTTTACCAAATTCCTTGCCCATGTGGAAAATCATACATAGTTCAAATTGGCAGATCCTTTAAAGCTTGTCTTAAAGAGCATATAGCTAACACTACCCACAATCATATCTCCAAGTCATCTATTGTTGAGCAATGATCTAATTCAAAACACTTAATTTGTTTTGACAAAACAAAATTTTTAGCCTAAACCCCATTTTACTCTTCATGCCTCATTTAGGAAGCTCTAGAAATTGAAAAACATCCTAATAATTTTAATGACGAAGATGGCTACAAACTTAGCCATTCCTAGAAGCCTACCATTCATCTTCTCAATCATTAAGCCTTTTTTGTTTAGATATTATTCAACCAAATTTTCTCCTCCCTAACCCTTCTAGATTTGTTTTCTCTTCACCTTCTCTCTTTGAACCTTTATGTTCCTTTCACTCTTCTTGTTTTTCTTTTGATTCGGGTCCTCTTACAACTTGCTTAGTTTTCCTTAATATTTTTCAATTTGTACTTTTAAACTCAAAATTTTCAGCTCATGATCTTCTCATATTATTATTATTTTCATTATTTCAAAAATGCATGTTCATAATCTATTTATATTATTACTATCTCAATTTCATTATTATTTGTATCTTATCAAAGATATGACCTTTTTTATTATATATATTATTTATCCTCGAGTCTTAACGACTATTTTATTATTCATCCTCCTCAACGATCATCTTTTAATTGTCCTATTTAAACCTAAACCTCAACACTCTTTTCTAACATATCAACTTCATGTCCCTGATGATGGGTAGAGTGTCCACTCGAAAAGTTGGATGTTTCAAATTGCTGACACAATTTTTATCCAAAAAATTCAAGCGATTTTATGAGTTGTTTCCCTAGATGTGAAGTGACCTCCACAAATCCCTCGATACATGTCTTTGATTAAAAAATATTCCTCCTCTTCCAGCATACTTTTGAGTAGTATCCAATTAGTATTTCTCCAATGTAATTTAGCTCTGACGACATAATATTTCAGAGCCTTGAGTTTCAAGGATCTCCTTTGGGACTTGTCCATCCCTTGGGGGCAGAGACTTGTGGTTAGTAGGAGAGCTATATCTCAGTACCATGGGGATTGGTGATAGTAGGCCTTAACATATATTACTTCCTCTTCCCCCTGGTTCTCTGTCCCATCAACTTGAACTCCGTTGATGCCAACTACTTGCGAATTTCTTTAATCATTGGCTTTGGTCTAGTGCTTGACCCTAAATTAGCTTGGTTGGTTTAATAACTATGTCATATTCTTGGATTTTACTGATCCATTTCCTCCTTTTACCATATGTTTATAGTTGGAAAAACATGTCCTTAACTAAGATGTGAGGGACATAGGCATCTATTTGAAATTTTAATGTGTACTCCCTAAAATATTTTAAGGCTTTCACTAAATCATACGATTACTTTTCCATGATGTTATATTTCATCTCTACGTCTCTAAGGGATTTTCTAAAAAATGCAATAGGTTGTTAATTCCCATCACCATTTTTTTAGGAGGACTGCAACTATAGTGTGCTAAGAGTAAAGGGGGAGATTATAAAGTCCATTTTGTAATCAAATCTTAATAACATGGGAGCTTCTCCCTGGACTTTATTTATGGTCAAGAAGGATTCTCTGGAAAAATCATCCCATTTAATCTCACTATATTTCTTTAACATTCTAGCCATCTATTTAGTGAGTTCAACAAAGTTGGGTATGAATATTCGAACAAACATGATCTTACCAAAGAAGGATTGAAGAGCCCTTTTCTATCCAGGGAGGGAGATGGTATTTATCACTTCCACCATCTCTAGATCAATATTGGAATATTCATTGATAAGGGTCAATAACCTCTTAATTTGTTCATTTTTATTTAACACTTTCCATTGCTTGATATTATTGAGGGAAATAACTCTATGCATGACTTTGATGGAGTAGGATAGGTGATCAAGATTGGGGGGATTAAAATTTACAACATATTTGGCCAAACTATAAGCCCTATGGTTCATTTATCTGGGAACAAAAACAATATTTGTAGCATTAAAAAGGTTATCAAGCATGCCTCATGTGGCATATTTATACTACTTGATTCACCACCAAATCATAACCTCCAAAGACTCTAAGCTATTTTACCCCTATCTTTCTAGCTATTTCTAATCCTAATATCAATGGTCCATATTTAGCCACATTGTTGGTACATTGAAATTCTGTCCTGAAACCATGAGGGAATTCTCTTCCTTTGGGAGAGGCCAACAAAACACATGCCTCACTCCCTTCCTTGTAACATGCCCCATAAAAATGTTGAATCTATAGGTTCGAGGAGTCAACCTCCTCTTTTTCACACATCAAAATTCCATACTAAGATGGGGGTTTGTGACTTAGCAAGAAGTTTCCAATATTATCAATGTTGTAGGAGATAAAGTTGATGGGATTTTCAAGGTCACTAATAACATAAGTCATCTTGGGCTCTCTGTACAAATGACAAGTCTTTTGTCCAAAGATAGGAATGGTATCATATGATAGGTCAAGTTGAATGTTTCCTCCTATAAATATTCTCTAGTGTCTATACAACAACATACCATAAGTGGGGGGAACATCTACAATCATTGCGTTCATCATTACAAATTTCCTTGGGATTTGTACCATTCACACCTCCAAATATTTGATCATCCCTAGGCATTACAATTTCTTGGAATCAAAAGAACGTAGGTCTTTGTAAGGTATAGTGATGTCCAACCCTATTTTCTCCATGATTTCTCAAGGAATGAAGGAATGGGAAGCCCCATAATCATACAAATAGTTATGCACATGGAGATTTTGGAGTTCTAAGGTGATGTAGAAAGGAGGGGTTAGTTGGTCATTCTCACTAGGTATATTTCCTAGTACTATCTTGGGGGCATCATCTTGGAGATTGATTTGATCAACTTATAGGGGGGATTCACTACAAAGGACCATCACATTTTATCCTTGATCAATATTTCTATTTTGTATTGGATTTGATTTGGCAATTCAATATTAGGGTTGTCTATTTAGTCTAAAAAATGTAGACACTTATTTCCTGTGAACATGATGCTTAATAATTTTAGAAATAGGCATAGGGATATTTAATTTACTAATTTCATAACTAATATTAAAAGGGGGTAGAGTACAAGGGTTTGTCTCTACAACTTTTGTAGCACCAAGAGGCTTGGCCAAGATGGTATTTAATTGGATAATGGGGTGCATGAATCTTCCCTCCAATCCATGGGATGAGGGTGTTTTCATATTGATCAACTACTTTAGGTTCTTCTATGATTGGGACAACTAGATTCCTGAAATAATAAGCTCTTGGCATTTCCTCTTTCTTTGAACATTTAGAAACCTCAGGCTTCTCCTTTCTGAATTTATTAGATCTCCTTGGTGCTTCTTCTCTTTTGGAATTAGGAGGATTCAACCTAGTTCTCATCTCATGCTTTATTCTTACCTTAGCCATGATATTATAAAAACCATTCACAACTAGGTATGGGATAGATCGAGGGGATCCTCTTTTTCTAGGAAAATATTTTCCCCTTGGGGTTCTTTTTCTTGTTCCTCCATCATGAGGAGACCATCATATCCAATAGGAGGAAGGCTTCAATAACCGCATTCATATTATCATCAGGATGATAAATCATGTTGAGATGCATGGGTTGGTCAGTTGGTCCTTCTCCTCCTTGTTCATAATAATATTCATGGTCATGGTGGGGGGATCATCATATTAGCTTCGACCTTTGAGGTTTGTGGTAGGTCAAGTTTTGTTGGCCTATTTTGTCTTTGTATCACATTTGGAGTCCTTTTGAACCGAGGCTGGTTCCTAAGTGGTTGATTTTGATCCCTCAGGGTAGGTCCCATAAAAGCATGGGTGACCTGACCTTGTTTTACTTTAGTGATTTCATTGGCCATAGATCTCAACAATTTGGTAAATTCCTCCATGGATGAGGTTTATTTCATAGCAGAAGGACTCTCATCCTTTTTTCCCCTTCTATCAAGGAACTCTCTTCTTTCTAGAGGGTCTTTCTTAGTTTTGAGTTGTATTCTAGAGGCCCTCATATTTCTTTCTAGATCTTCAACATCATTGAACATGGCATCTAAGTCAACTAACTTCCTCCCTCTAAGATGCAGTGACAAGTCTGGTTCAAAGGTAACTACATAGGCCACCATGGATCGAGGTTTAGAAGGCTTGACAATCTTAGGTATTCGGTGATACAACCTATAAATCTACTGGTAAAATTTGGAACAATCTCATTGTTGTTCCTCCTCAAGGTGTTGAACTTGGTGAGATAGTACCTATAGTCCTTTTTGACACCCCATTTCTTGAATATTTTTTCATGACTGTGCCCAATGCCTTAAATAACCATTGGGTAGGTTTCTGAACCATTTCTTGTTCTCCCCTTCCAAAGAATGAGAAAATATCCTCAAGAAAATATCATCCTCCTCCACGTAGAATTTATCCATGCAATCTTGGAAGGCAGTGAAGTGGTATTTAGCGATAATACTATTTTCCCCACTGAATATTTGCAAGACCTTTATGTAGCCGTCAGGTAAATATCCAGTGATGATCTATAGGATGTAGAAACAAGGGTTTGAATCTAGCTCTGAGCTAGGGGTGAGGAGGATTTGGGTCAACCATGTGGGGATTTAGATTTTAAATTTTAGGATGAAGGTAATTTCCAACCATTGATGAGGCTCCAAAATGGACAAAGACTTGTATGGTAGGAATTACCCAAACTTTTGGGGATGACATAGGGATGAGGGGTGATGAAATGGGACTTAGAATATTCTTCTTCCCTAGTGGGATTTATGAGAGAAAGGGGTATTTAACCTTTTTGAATGAACAAAATAGATGGGTTCCTACGATAGGTCTATTATACATGAACCAAGATAGGCAACAAGCTCTAAAATTTGCTTTGGGGATATTATTGGGGTGTGGAAACTTGTAGTAGGAATATCAACCAACCTAGATATGGAAGTAGAGAGTGGAATAGTAAACTTAGGTTGCCTACCTGCATATAATTTTGGAAGCCTTAGTCTTTGTCACCAAATCTGTTATGGACTTGACAATGGAGTGACCATATGTCCTTTGGAACTAGACCTTGTGATGATGGATTTGGGATCCAACGATTCAAGGTAAGTTCTTTCCCTTATGGAGGCACCTTTTAGACCACTCCTTTTAGTCTTAAAAAATAAGGCACTTGCAAGTAGTTCCTCAAGGGAGAAAAATAGGAATTTGTCTATGGTAGGGCACACTTAGCTCAACAAATTAACCCACTAAAGGATAATTGAAATAGATTTTTTCCAATAGTTTGTTACCTCTCTAATAACAAAAGAAGCATCATGTCGTATAATGTGATATATTCCCTGAAAATGGTATCAGTTCTTGTGTTGTTCCCCTCTCTCACTAATGGGGGAAGATATCAAGGCATAATGTGTAGGATGCACCTTCTTGCACCATTCCATGCCTTCAACTCAATTCTCAAGCTAGAGGTGGGGTAACCTTGATATTTCTAAGGAAAGAGTTCTTATATATCACCCAAGAAAAACCTATTTAATATATGAAACTCAGACTAGATTTATAACACAAACCTATGGTGCATGGGACTGACCTTTTCTATGTATTTGAAAAGTGTTATGATATTTGAAATGATTAAGAAAAAACACTATTTAAAACTACATGAAATAGAATATAGAACTAGTATGATGAGGTTCCTTAATCATGCTTTCGTTCTTTAGAATATATCGTAAACATGACATGAATCATGTATAAAAAGAGAGGGACAACTATACATTCTTTCATAACATGTTCATGAGACAAAAAATCAAATGGGCAAGGTGAAGTAGAAATCCATTGACTTATTCAATACTGTAGAGACAAATATGAAAGGAAACCAACATGACTTTGCTTGAATCATATTATTGCGTTAGATCCATCTTTGCCTCGATCCTAATTTCACAATAAAACTCAACAATTCACTAAATTACAATATTGGAGGACACCATATGGGGACTATAATGCAGTGTAACAAAAATCGTATCGGCGAAAAAATCGTCGGGGTCCAAAAAACATCGTTTCGTATTTATCGCCAAAACATTGACAAAACATCGACAATATACAAAAATTTCCATCTTTTAATTTTTTTTTGAAACATTTAAAGCAACAATAGCATCAAATAGACATATTGCCACATGAATATGGAAAGAAAACTGATATATAATATATATAAGATGTTTGGTGATACATCACACATAAAAAATGAATCATGTCTTGAATCCTGATTCCTGAGTCATCAAAAAATATAATAAATGTATCTCATGATCATCATCATGAATCATGAGTCATCTACAATGAAATCAAGTAAATAAACTATCGATTCCCTTAAGCCCTTTTATGGGCAAAGGTAATCGTTGTAGAAAGTGATTTTCCTCTAGCACTAGGAGTAGGTGCCCTTGAGGCATGTGCATCTCGTACTGTAGCCAAACGTCCTCTAGAATAACTAGAATACCCTCGAGACAAATGTCCCCTAGAAGAAGGTAGAGGAGGTAGACTGCTAGTGCTACCACTGGGCCTATCTCCCTATGACTGTGATTGTGGCTCTGTTGGTGGCACACTTGCAGACTCGGCGTGAAACTGAATATTCTCTAGAACATCCTGATCCAATTCCTCAAAGATACCATGATCATCACCAATATCCTCTAGCCAATCAAGGGTGGTCTCAATAACATGTTTCTCAACCTCCACCCTCCATGCAACAATGGTGTCAATCCCATCCAATGAAATGGCCTTCGCATCAATTTTTCTCTCAAGTTGCTTCACCCACAACCTAAGATTGTAGTAGACGTAGACCAAATCATTAAGG
>CBVK0100005563.1:0-15373 GCA_900067695.1 Picea abies | reverse complement strand
AAATGTCAGAAAACTGTTTTGAGCCAGTTGGAAAAGGTGGGTGGCCACTGATATCCATCTGGATCATTTGTTTCCATCAATGTGTGATAATTATGTTGCTTATAGTGTCTTCAATGCATGTTTCTAGGCACCCCATAGATACCTTAAAGGATTGGGAAAATAAATAAATCATTTAATTAAGGAGGACATGGATGTATCCTTTTATCCATATTTCTACACATATCATTTGAAAAGCCTATTATGATGCAACAGGGGAATATATGGAAGTTAAATGTATATGTTCATAAAAAATTCTTTCAAGAGGGAACATGTGCATGAGCTTTGGTCCACATGTAAACACAAGGGGTGCAATACATGCTTCATACATTCAACCAGTAGTTTGAGTGAATGTGAGCTTGGGTCCACATATGTGCATGCATGCTTCATATATTCAACCACTACTTTTGAATACTCCCAAAAATCCATGAAAAACATAGATGCTATCTTTAGTATACATATGTATGCACATAAATGATGCCATGGATGCTTCTTATATTAATCACTAATTTTGAGTGCCCTATAGATACCAATCCTCATAAGAATGAAACCTTAGAATAAAAACACCTTCACTCCTTACCATCCTCTTTTGATATTTATCAAATAAAACATTACATAAGAACTAAAATAAAAAGTATTTATCATTCATCACCATGCTTTTTCCAGCATTATGATTTTATGAGCATTAAATAAAAACTTATGTTGGGTTTTATTGCTATAAAGATACATAAAAATGAAACCTTCCCCATATAAAGTGATGCAACCCCCCTACTCTCCTTCAGGCTACACAACCTCTTGGTCAAGGATCTATGATTCTCCGAGCCAAATCGACACTCTGAAACCTTTATGGTCTCACTTTGTAATTAAACACAGGCCCTTTTGGCTTTTGGTGCAGGTCTTATGATACCCACAACCTCTTCCTTTGTGTTTCTGAAACCTCAAGTTTCAGGCACTAGCTCCTTTTCCATTAGCCCCTTCCTAGATGTGACCTCGGGCTATGACCTCATGTAAAAATGTGATTGTGGGTGCGACCAAGAGTGGTTTGAGACCAAACTTCTTTTCTCCCCGCAATTCACTACCAATCGCCACATGTCCCTTTTGCAATATCGTGGTCTTGATTGTGGTCCGCTCTCAAATTTTTAAAGGCCGAGCACTAAAATGGCTATCTTCCGAAGTGGAATATCTGATGACACCTGTCCCTAGCAAACAGACGACTTAGATGAACTCTAGCTCTCTGGCCTTCGAAAATCTCAATTCTCAAATTCTCCTCGCTCACCTTTTCTCGGAGTGTTTTGTCCAAAGTTCATGATATATTGACACGTGCCTCCCATGGATCGATGGCTACGATTAGCTTCAGCTCTTCGATATTCAAAAATTTCAACTCTTGCGCACTCGTTCCTCCCAAAGTGTTTTCACTTGAAGACAATGGATTTTGTCGCGTGTCCTCCTAAATCGGATGGCTACGATTCACTTCGCTATTCGGGCTTCGAGAGTTTCAACTCTTGTCCACTCACCTTTTGAGTGTTTTCACCCGAAGTCTTCAATCTGTTGACACGTACCTCCTGGTGATCAATGGTCGGGATTTACTTTGGCTCTTCGATGATTTCGCCTCCTCCTTGTCTATGAATTTATGAAGTTGTAGATATTGCACCACCTGTCCCTCTGGATGATGGATGGTCCCTAATCACTTCGGGACTTCAGGACTTTGGCAAGTCCACTCTCAAATGCACACAAAGGGTTTAGGCCTGTGCACTTTACCTTGATCAGATGACTATCAATCCTCTGCACTTAGATCCAACAGCTGGGATCCGTTCTTTCCCTCCACGCTCACTTCTTCTTTCTTGGATGTTGATATAACAATCCATACCTCTTCCAACAACAGATCCGATGAATGTTGTCACTCCTCCTCCTGATCTTTCGGTTTCTTCTTAACTTGGAAGAATTTGTAAGTGTTCAAAGGTTTTTGCCCTTGAACTTCCTCCTGCGAACCTGACTATCTTGGGTCTCATCTTCATTTCTTGGGATTATATCCCTCCAGAGCTTGATTCCTTTGAGAAATTTTATCTCCCGCACACTACTTGTGCTCCTGGGATCTCGATAAACTTAGATCAAAATATTTCTTTGAAAGAAATTCTTCCTGAACTCCTTGCGCTCCTCCATTCTGGTTCTTTGACGGTCAGTCGCTCCTTGACGTTGTGCACTCCTTGCACTTGGTCTAAGTTCCCGTTGTTCCTTCTGATCTCTTCTGAGTCAATTCAAGACTCTGCCAACGCACTCCTTGCATATGAGTTTCAGAAGAGAAAAAATTAAAACTTATCCAGTTCGTCACAAATTCATATAATCAACCATAAACAATCATACATAAACGAATTGAACTAGAACACACACAAAATGTATCATTCATTCAATCACACATCAAGATGAACATTGTCCAAGGAATTGGAATAATTATGTTTGTTCTATTCATTCATGAAACAAATTACATAATATTACAGTTCTTCACTGCACCTTTCTTCTACTCTCTCTACTACTCTCTCTTCTACTCTTCTCTACCCTCTTATACAATACAATAAAAAAAATAAAACTATCTAAGGAGTGGATCCTTGAGCTCTTCTTCATCTTGTCTACAACCTATCCTATCAGGTTCTAGCGATTACCTACTTTGTCCTATTACAATAACTATCAGTTATTACCAAATAAGAGCTGGCACTCTCTATCTGCAACTCCTTACAGTCGTATAAGACTTTACAAACAAGATATATTAAAAAACATTGTTTCCAAAATATCTCAACAACTCGTTATGTTTCTAAGTTAAATGTTGATTTGAAATTCTGTCATGCTGAGATGTCATATCCCTGCCTCCACGATTGCTTCTTTGACTTTGAAGGAGATGCTCCTACATCATACTCCTCTGGCTAAAATATTCATGGGCTCATGTCCATGAGCTGCTGCACTATTTTTCCATGCTTCAAAATATCAGGTTCAACAACCCAACTTGAGTCTTCTACTGGATGATATTTCCACTTCACTAAGTATTCAGGATATGTGTTCCTCCTGGTCTTCTTTCCAACTCTATGTTCTATGATTCTCTACATTTGGTGTTTTTCTGCTGTGGGCAATTGTTCTTCCCACTGAACTTATTTTTGATCATCTGATTCTCCTGCATCATCTCTCTTGTAAGGATATAGGTCTGCAACATTGAATATCGGTGATATCCCAACATTGTCTAGGAATCCAATTTCATAAGCATTGGCTGCAAATTTTCTGAGAATCCTGCATGGTCCTATCTTCTTCATCTTCAACTTGTTATATGTTCCCCTTGGAAACCTTTCCTTCCTTAAATGAGATAAAACTTCATCTCCTACTTTGAATTGAACTTCTCTCCTCTTCTGATCAACTCAGTTCTTATATTTCTAGTTGGTGTCCTGTAACTGCTCTCTGACTCTGTCATGGAGTTTCTTCATTTCTGTTGCAAAATCTTTTGCGCCAACACTTATAAATTCATCTTGATTTAGATCTCTCAACTCTATAATCCCTCTTGGTTGTATACCATACACAATTTCAAATGGACATTTTCCAATGCTCCAGTTCACTGAATTGTTAAATGAAAATTCTTCTTGCACCAAAATCTAATCCCATTGGTGACCTTGCTCAGTGACTAAACTTCTTAACAAGTTTCCCAGACTCTTGTTTTCTACTTCAGTCTATACATTTGTCTGAGGGTGATATGTTGAACTAAAAGACAAGTTTGTCCTCAGCCTCTTCCATAGAGTTCTCCAAAAGTGTCCTACAAGTTTTGTGTCTCTGCCTAAGACTATGCTCCTAGGAAATCCATGTAGTCTCACCACTTCTCTAGAAAACAAATTGTCTATGTGTGTAGCATCGTTTGTCTTCTGGCATGGTATGAAATGTGCCATTTTTGAAAATTTGTCCACCACAAAAAAATGGAATCACTTCCTTTCTAGGTTCTAGGCAATCCGAATACAAAATCCATAATGATTGCATCCCATGGCCTTTTTGGAATTGGTGATGGCTGATACAAACCAGTGTTTTGTTGTCTCCCTTTTGCATACTGACAAATTCTGCAATTGTTCACAAACTTTTTCACCTCTGCCCTCATGCTCGACCAATAGTATGAATTTCTCATATGTGCAAATGTCTTATCATGACCAAAATGTCCAGCTAAACCTCCACTGTGTTTCTCCTTCAGCAAGTTATCTCTCATTGAGCATATTGGTATGCATAGTTGTCTCCCTTTGAACAATAATCCATCCTGGGTCAAATATTATGTCCATGGGCTTCTGTATCCCAACAAAGGATTCTTACATGCGTCATAAGCTTCATTAAAATCTGGATCTTCTCAATGCATTTCCTTGAGGTGTTCAAACCCTAAGCTCTCCACTTGAAATTCTTGTACAATTAAACTCCTCCTGCTCAAAGCATCTGCAACTTTGTTAGCAGTTCCAACAATATGTTTAATAACAAAAGTAAAATTATGCATAAATTCTACCCATTTAGCATGTCTCTGATTCAACTTTTTTTGCCTAGTAATAAACTGCAAATCTTGATTAGCATTGTACACGACAAATTCTTTAGGAATTAGATAGTGTCTCCACTTCTTTAAAGATTGAATCACTGCATAAAATTCTTTATCATATGTGGAATACTTTTTCTTGGTTTCATTCATCTTCTCATTGAAATAATCAACTGGCCTATTATCCTGACTCAAGACTTCTCCAATAACTACTCCACTTGCATCACATCTCACTTGAAATGTTTTTCCAAAATCTGTTAAGACCAGAATTGGTTGTTCTGTGATCTTCTCCTTCAACACTTTGAAACTTTTTTCATCTTCCTCTATCCAATTAAAATACTTGTGTTTCTTCTTCACAGTGTCCAGCATGGGTGTACATATACCACTAAAATTTTTGATAAACTTTCTATAAAAACTTGCTAACCCATGAAAACTTATTACTTCAAATATGCTTCTTGGATATGGCCATTCTTTGATTTCTCTCACCTTTTCTGGATCCATCTTCAATTCATTTGAAGAGATCACAAAACCCAAGTATATGAGTTATATCTTCATAAAAGATATTTTCTTCATATTTATCAGCGATTTTTCTTGCTACAACCTTCTCATCAGTGATGTCAAATGTTTTAATTGTTCTCCCTCTGTCCTACTGAAAATTAGTATGTCATCTAGATACACTATGACAAATTGCTCAGACTCAAGAAAATATCTCAGGATACACTATGACCTTGTTGTAAGTTAGAGATCTCAGGAAAAGCAAGGTGAAGGCCATCCATGAGCTCACCATTGCTCAGAATCCCCTCCTCTGTGATCATGAGTATATTTTTGCAGCAAGTTTGTTGTTCACCGCATGTTCCTTTCGAGAAGGAGCGATTTCTATCCACAAGAAACAACAAGAATGGATTTGTCATAGTCAATGGCTTGAGGAATCAAACCCTACCCATAGAAGCATTGCCAAGATCCGCTAATAATCAAAGATCCATTTTGGTGATAAATAATTTAATCGGCAAGAGGTGGCCGCACGGGAAACATGGCTCCAATCACGATTATGAGGGAAAATCATGTTGATTTCAAAGAAATGGTTCAACATATGATGGGTTTTCCCCTCGAAAGTAGTAGTACATGGATGATTTTAGGGGTTAAATTTCTCTCTTGGGCTAATTTTCCATGGTTTTTCCAAAAACGAGATTCACTATTTTAAAAATGATTCGCCCAAATTCTATAGGATAAAATTGTTTTACTTTGAAAATCGCCAAAATTTTATAAAAACTATATAAAATCCTTATAAATTTGAATATTTTTACAAAAATATCGCCAAACATTTATAGTTGGGATATGGAGGATTAGTAAGATTCACCAAGGTTTCTACATTTTAAAATAAATTTCCATCCTTAAAATCATCCCTGTAGTAGTATGCCTTCCCTATTTTAGTTGAATGGTTGAAGCCACAACCAAATTGACAACGATAACATGTCATCCTCCCTTCTCATGGTTGAATCTACCAACATTTTGCAACAATTTGGCAGAGAAATTAGTGTAAACCAGTGGGGAAGGCAGGAGGAGGGCAGTTGAAAGGACAAAGACTGTGATGGAGCGGAAAGATGATGTGTGAGGTGGAATTACATACGTGTCATACATTTATTTATGTATAGACAATGAAAAACTCAAGGAAACCCTCCTCATAAAAGAGCTCCTTCGATGTAATTATACTATCACATGGATTGATTATTTGACCAAATTCCATGTGAATCCAAAAATTATTCTTCTAAGTGAATTTAGTTCTTCCCCAATGACTATTCAAAATGAATTTATTGGATCAATTTTTCAAACAACATGATGAAGTGATCTCAATTACACCATCATATGGATTGAGTATTTGACCAAATGCCAAGTGAATCCCAAAATTATTCTTTCAAATGAATTTAGTTCTTCTCCAATGATTATTCAAAGTAATTTTATTAGATCTATTTCACTAGCAACATGATGAAGCGACATAAATTACATTATCACATGGATTGAGTATTTGACCAAATGCCAAGTGAATCCAAAAATTATTCTTCCAAATGAATTTAGTTCTTTTCAAAGACTATTCAAAATAATTTTACTGGATCAATTTCACTAGCAACATGATGAAGCGACATAAATTAAACCATCACATGGATTGAGTACTTCACCAAATGCCAAGTGAATCCAAAAACTATTCTTCCAAATGTATTTAGCTTTTCTCCAATAATTATTCAAAATTATTTTATTAGATCAATTTTATAAACAACATGATTAAGCGACATAAATTACACCATCATATGGATTGAGTATTTGACCAAATGCCAAACCAATCCAAAAATTATCCTTCCAAATGAATTTAGTTCTTCCCCGATGACTATTCAAAATGATCTTATTGGATCTATTCCACTAACAACATGATGAAGTGACATAAAATACACCATGACATGGATTCAGTACTTGCCTAAATGCCAAGTGAATCCAAAAACTATCTTCCAAGTGAATTTATTTCCACCCCAATGACTATTCAAAATGATTTTATTAGATCAATTTCACTAGCAACATGATGAAGAAGCATAAATTACACCACCACATGGGTTGAGTACTTCACCAAATGCCAAGTGAATCCAAAAAAATATTATTCCCAGTGAATTTGGATTTTCCCCAAGCATTGTTCAAAATGATTTTATTGGAGCAATTTCACTAGCAACATGATGAAACAACATAAATTATGTTATCACATGGATGGAGTACTTGATGAAATGTCAAGTGAATCCAAAAAATATTCTTCCAATTGAATTTATTTCTTCGCTAACGACTATTCAAAATTATTTTATTGGATCAATTTCACTAACAACATGATGAAGCGACATAAATTACACCATCATATGGATTGAGTGTTTAACCAAATGCCAAGTGAATCCAAAAATTATTGTTCTAAGTGAATTCAATTCTTTCTTAATAACTATTTTAAATGATTTTATTGGATCAAATTCACTACAAACATGATGAAGCAACATAAATTACACTGTCGCACGAATTGGGTACTTCACCTATCCCAATTGAATCCAAAAACTATTCTTCCAATTGAATTTAGTTCTTGCCCAATGGCTATTCAAAATGATTTAATTAGATCAATTTCACTAGAAACATGATAAAGAGACATAAATTACACCATCACATGGATTGGGTACTTCACCTAATACCAAGTGAATACAAAAACTATTCTTCCAAGTGAATTTAGATATTTCCCGATGATTATTCAAAATGATTTTATTGGATAGATTTCACTAGAAACATGATGGAGGACATAAATTACACCATCACATGGATTTAGTATTGACCAAATGCCAAGTGAATCCAAAAATTATTCTTCGAAATGAATTTAGTTCTTTCTCAACGACTATTTAAAATGATTTTATTGGATCAATTTCGTTAAGAACATGATGAAGCGACATAAATTATACCATCACATGGATTGAGTACTTCACCTAATTCCAAGTGAGTCCAAAAAACTATTCTACCAAGTAAATTTAGTTCCTCCCCAGCACCTATTCTAAATGATTTATTGGATTAATTTCACTAGAAACATGATGAAGGGACATAAATTACACCATCAAATGGATTTAGTATTTGACCAACTGCCAAGTGAATCCAAAAGTTATTCTTCTAGGTGAATTTAGTTCTTCCCAATGGATATTCAAAATGATTTTATTGGATCAATTTCACTGGAAACATGATGAAGCAACATAAATTACACCATAACTTGGATTGAATACTTCACCAAATTCTAAGTGAATTCAAAAACTATTCTTCCAAGTGTATTTAGTTCTTCCTCAACTACCATTCAAAATAATTTTATTATATTAATTACACTAGCAACATGATGAAGTGACATAACTTACACCATCACATGGATTAATTACTTCACCAAACGCTTAGTGAATGCAAAAACCATTCTTCCAAGTGAATTAGTTCTTCCCTGATGACCATTAAAAATGATTTTAGTGGACTAATTTCAATGTGTAGAAGTAATGTGCTCAAAGCACTATACAACAAAGTTCGTAACAAAATTTCTATATTAAAACATTTTGTAAATCACATTGTTCATATCTTAACTTCAAATGTTTGATCCAACATCACAAAATTTAGTTGTAACATGCACAAGCTAATGGTATGGTTGAATATTTGAGAGAAAATGTTGAGGAAGGTTTGGGATCTTTTCAAGCATGAATTAATGCTCACATTAAATCCCTTCATGCCCTTAGATCATGTATACTTTTATGTATTTTGGATGTGACTTTTTATGAGTGCACACATTTTACATGCTATTGTATTTTAATTATTTTTGTTTGTGTGTATTTGGGGGCCAAACTTTGGACCCAAATAGTGCATCATTGAGTTATCAATCTTATTGATGAGTGACTAAATTGGCATACTTTCAGCATCTGTATAGTACATTTTTCCTTACCATTTTCCATTGATAATTTCATTTTTGATACCTTCCTTATCGAGTTTTGTCTCACTTTTAATCAAGGTATGAATCCTCCCCCATATGCCAATTTTATGTTATTCTTACATATTTCTTAAGGAACCCGATACTTTCGTGCACTAACACAACTATATAGGAATAATTGCAGTGGTTCCCTAACAATAACTACAACTCCTTATAAGTGGCTGCAATTTCTCTCTATTGTTGTGACTCTGAGCACAATACAACTGCTACAACTCTAATTGCACTCTTTATTGTTGAAACTCCGAGTACAAAGTCTGTCGACACATCAATCAACATTACAGTTGACAATCAAGGAATGTTCCTCACATAGGAAAGTGAGAGGAGGCAAGTGGAAAACAAAAAATGAAGCTAGTTTTCTTACCAACAGTCGCTCAGTTGATCCAAGTCAGCACATGCCCAATCTTTACTAAAATTTGGCAATATCAATGTACACAGAAGAACAACCTAATTCACATGTTTGTCCATCAATCCCTTTGTGTTATTTTAGACATCGATTGTACTTGATAAGAACCCCAACTTCCCTAGAGTTTGGGGGAATTATTCCAATGATAACATTCAACTATAATTGTAAATTTCAGACTTCTGCAATATAATTATTTTTCTTCTCTTGTTCATGTGATGGTGTGTTGAGTACTCATGATGATTTTGTAGCCTAGTGACTTGTCTAAGGGGGTAGGGCCCTCTCCTTAGTAAGGTACTTCCTGTAACATTAGGAGTAGGATTTATAATTTTAATTATATTCATTTAATTTTGTAGTTGTGTCGTTTCTTAATCTACTACAGTTCCAGATTTCATAGAATGATTAATTGCAATTCAGGTGTAGTTAATGTTTAGTTTCCTTATATTGTGAGTGTTGTCATCTTAAGTTGCAACTCAGTGTTGATTCGATTTCTGTGAGTTTGTAATCACAAATGTTGTTGCAAATCATGTTGTTGCCATTCACATTGTTGTAGCCTTAGTGTTGTAGCGTCATTGTTGCAACTCGCATTGTTGTAGCTTCGTTGTTGCAACTCACATTGTTGCAACTTGCGTCAGTGTAACTTTTGTGCTACAACTCCATTGTTGCAACTCCACTTGTAGTTTTACTCCATTCTTCTTTCTCTTAGATTTGTAACAACTTCATTCCTCAACAACTTGGGATTGATATTATTGGTTTTGTAATTTAACATTAAAAGTATGAACATGTAACTATTGCAACAAGATAAGATCATCATTCTACTTGAGAAAGTCACCATTAAATGATAGCATAACTTTACTTTCCACAAGTGTGATTTACTGGATGCAAGTGAGATTTACTTTCCCCAATGTGATTTATTTATTTTCCACAAGTGTGGTTTACTTTCTGCCACTGTGATTTATTTTTAGCAAGTGTGGTTTACCTTATGCAAGTATGACTCAATTTTCGCAAGTGTTATTTTCTATGTGATTTTATTTGTTAGTGAGTGGCTCTTGCCATACCTTTGTGATCATAGGTTCTATTCATATCATAAACTTTAAAGCTTATAAAAAATTCATCTTATAGAATAACATAAAGAAGATAAATAAATATGTTCATCGAAAAATTCATCATACAGAATAACATAAATAAGATAAAGAAATATGTTCACAATGTGTAGAGCATAGCAACAGTACAACCATTACCCATCTACTTATTGTCGTCATCATTTTGGCATCAAAATTGGAAATATATTATTTCTTTTGAAGTATCAGTATTGTCAATGGCCGCATATACAAGAAGACAAAACAAAATCACCACGAATCAACTAAAACTCTTTTATGAACTTGATATTTCTTTACCCATTAAAGTTATTGTTTAAAAATCATGTTAAATTTAATTGCCTATTATTAAAGTTTATACACCATTACCAATTTAATGTGTTATTTTATGTTAAATAATTCTCTGATAATACAAATACTCATTTTTTTCCATGGAATCACATTTGACGTATATTTGGGTTTTGTCTGCATAAATAAACAGGTCCTTTTAAATGCAGCTCCTTCTCAGGTTTATTAAATGAGTTAAGGTTATGAATGGTAGACCTAATTACCATAAATTATAATTCATCCACCCTCCATTCCCAAGTCAACACTATTAGAAGAACCAGACTGTTGGTTCCTCCAGTTGAAAAAAGTTCACTGTAATTGGTCAAGGAGTTCCTGGAGAAATTTTAGAATGACACAATGCACTCTACAATATTAAACCTTACATTCATACAGCCCCTAAGCAATAGTCACGCCATGAAATGTTCAACTCTGTCTCTGTGAAAGGTTCTAGAGTTCTCTACTCCTTTACGGTTTGAAGCAATTATCATGCTCCACCGCCAGCAATCGCCTACACGTAATCCTCTATGGAGGTGAACAATATCAACCCTATTATGCAACTGAATCTGAATCCAATGCAACATAGCTAGAGTGTAACAAATATGCTTTACACATTAACGAAGTCTCTTCAAAAGGAAACACTAAAGGTTGGAATAAAACTTCATATTGGCAAATTTAGTATGGGTTCATAAAAAATTGTTGTTATAGATGACAAATAGGGATTTTCAGTTATAAGCATTCGGTAACTAGTACCTTCATTTTCCAAACAATTTCCAGAATTTGCAAGAAACCTGATAAAGTTCTTCCCTTACCAGGATAACACCATGAAAAGTAGAATTGTCAAGAGGAAACTTGGTAGAAAAATGAACAAACAAGCTCAGTTAATGAAGAACTAAGGGACAAACTTGTGATCCAAATATCCACAGAGACAATACATCAAGCATAAAGGGTACAGTGCAGATGTTTTATGGGCACTAATAAAGTTCAGGGTTGAAATTTAATTCCAAGCTTATTAAGCACCCACATTCTCGGAAAAGGCATGTGATGTCTGCCACAAGTGCTTGTGAATTTTCAATCGTCATGGTCTATCCAACAACGATTTTGTTCATAGTGGTCTCGGTGACCCAGGTATCTAGATAGTAAGTGACTTCTAACTTAGTAAGAAATTATCTGTATTTCACGAGCCATTGTAGGGTTGAATACTATAGAAATGCACACAGAGTGGTGGGTTACACACTCCATAAAAAAAATATATGTACATGGAGTGCAAACCATAGGATGAATTGATTTCTCCGGAAGCATCAGACGAATCTGGTACACCAGGTATAATTGATACCTAAATAAATTTGAAGCAGAGAAGATAGGATGGTGCCATGCAGATTCATTGATACGGGACCGAAACCCATGAAAGACAGAAACTAAAGGTGTTTGAAACCACAGAAGGTCTCACTCATAATGACTTGGTTCCATGGCAGCTTAGGGTCTTTATTATGCACATACTTATACAGATTATGATATTGCAAGATTGAACTACATGGGATCCAAACTATGTCTTTTCGACTGCAAGATAGCTCACATGTTTGAATATTCAAATAAATGGTAAGGGACCAGGGATCAACTAACTAATTAATCAACTATTAAACAAATGAATAAATACCTCTGTAATGATGGACTCAAATTCAGAGTTGTCGTTATTGTCACTGAGAGCATCTGTAATCTCATATTCGTTTTCGTCGATGAGCTTTAAAATTTGTTTGTCTGCATCTCTGTGAGATGCCCTCCCTCAACCCTTTTCTTGTCATTCCCTTAGGGGTTAGGTGTCTGTAAATACGTTTCACTGTTTTATAATTTGGCACATTGAGTGTAATCCGTTTACTTTTTCACATTTACCTTTTAGGATTAAGAAATTACCCGGCCAAGTTTTCAAATAGCTCTACCTTTTTAATATTATCTTTTATATTTTTTCTTACACTTGGCATGTTGTTACATTTCACATAGCTACAGATCACACTGTAATGAAGGATGCTAAGCATCCTAAAACTCAATATCATGTGGAATACACTAATAAGAACATAGATCTTGTTATTAAACCCTCTAGTGTTATTTCAAGGTGATCTGCTTAATGTTAGAAGATTAATCATTCCACCACTCAGAAGATTAATCATTCCATCGCCCAAAAGACGACTTATCTCACCCGATCGAATTTTGAAGAGTTACCACCACCCATAAATTAATTTCCACCACTTTGACCGCCTTATCCATTTAATGATCGAAGACTTATCACCGTCATTTCATTTTCTGACTGATCAAATTTCAAAGGGGCAATGAACCATTAATGTTCTAGAAAATCCCAAATTCTAATTTTATAATAGACAAATATACAGAAAGAAAAATAGAAAGAGAGTTTTTGGAGAGTGTTAATAGGGGATTTTATGTTGTGTTCATTTTTGAATCCGTATGTTGTGCAGTGTTTTACTGTAGAATGCTATTGAGTTTTTAGTACATAAGTACCGGGTTGATTTACTGTTGCAGGGAATAATTCATTGAAGTTATTTTGTTGCTAGAATCATAGTTTTTAGTCTGATGTTATAATTCCCTTGTTTCTTCTATAACTTTGTTTTGTTGTAATAGACTTTTACTCTCTGCTGAAACACCTGCTGAAACACATGTTGAAAAAGTTGTTGTAGAACAGAGTATCGATATTTTTTTATGATGCAGGAGTGGTTCAATTAAGTTTTCGTTGTAATATCTCTTTATTGTTTGATGAAATAGTTGTTGAAAAATGTGCTAAAACACGTATTGAAACAATTGTTGAAACACCTGGCTGTAGCTTACAGGTGTTGTTACACAATGCTAAAACTTGTGTAGTAATTGTTCATTATTTTCTGAAGCACTCCCTTGCATCCTTCATTGTGGTATCAGAGATAGTAATAATTCTAGTTCCTTGTTGTAATTGAATACGATGATTTGGAATTTGATTTGAAATGGATAAAAACAATAGTTTGTCTTAGCCACAGATTCATGTTTTTACTGAAAGGAATTATGATCCTTGGTTTGTCAGAATGAGAAAAATTCTACGTTCTTAAGATCTTTGGGAGTTTGTTACTATTGGTTATCCAGAGTTTGTTGCCCAAGCAATAGAAATGGCTCTGAAAAATGATGAGATAATTTTGTTGAAGGAGAAAAGAAAGAAAGACAATAAATCCCTCGATATTATTCAACAAGGCCTAAATGAAACCATATTTCCGAAGGTGTCAAGCTCAGTTTATTCAAAGCAAGATTGGGACACTCTTGAAACTGTCTATCAAGGTGTATCCAAGGTGAAGATTGTCAAGGTTCATAATTTGAGAAGAGACTTTGAAAATCTGAAGATGAAGTAGAGTGAGTCAGTTGATAGTTTCATAGCTCAAGTTATGAATGTTGTGAAGCAGCTAAGGCAATATGGTGAAGACCTCTCAAACAAGAGAGTAGTTGAGAAAGTTCTTAGATCTTTGCCAAAGAAATTTGAATCCGTAGTTGTACCCATAGAAGAATTTAAATATATTAGTCTAATGCATATTGATGAATTAACTGGTTCTCTGATTGCTCATGAATCAATGATGTCTAGATATGATAATCCATTAGATAATGCCTTCAAATCCCAACTAAATGTTACTAGAGGAAGAGGTATAGGAAGGTCTAGTAGCAGAGGAAGAGAAGGCCAATTGTTCAAATAGACAACAAAAATGATTCAGAATCTGAGGAGAAAACTCAACAGAATCCTCCTAATTTAAGGGGGAGTAGCAATAGATCCTGGTAGCAAGGAAATCAGAGGTATGATAAATCTATGGTACAATGTTATTATTGTAAGATATTTGGACATTATGCTAACAAGTGTTGGAAGAAGAATTCAAATGTTGGAAACCAATCTGCACACATGATAGAGGAGTTAGAGGATGACCAAAAACCTATGTTTTTGACTTGTAATGTCACCTAGGAAAGTTCAAGTGATGTTTGGTTTTTGGACAATGGATGTAGCAATCACATGACTAGAAATAAAGACTTGTTTTCCAGTTTAGAAACCAGTATTCAGTCTGAGGTAAAGTTGGGTAATGACAATAAGGTAAGAGTTAATGGTAAAGGTGTGATTCTTGCTTATACTAAGAATGATGAAAGAAGAAAAATAGATGATGTTTATTATGTGGTATGAAATTCAATCTATTAAGTGTTGGACATATAATAGATAAAAAGTATGGAATGTTCTTCAAGAACAAGGTATGGACAATTTATGATAAGTATCCAAGTAAGCAGTTGATTGTCAAAGTAGAGATGACAAAAAATAAAATGTTTCCACTTATTATGAGAAATGATTTGATTGACTATTTGAATGCTTATAAAGCTAAAGGTTTGGATGAGTCATGGTTATGAAATTTGAGATATGGCCATTTACATTTTGGAGGTCTATATTTGTGAGATCGGAAGAG
>CBVK0100005562.1:0-15375 GCA_900067695.1 Picea abies | reverse complement strand
GTGATCTTGGATTATGCTATTGTTATCTAATGAATTGCAAACAACTATAAAAATGGCTTAAACATTAACACTTTTTCCATGCATCGGTGGTGTCTGCATACAATTGTGTGCATTCTTCCTCTAGAGTATTCATACTTTCTATTGTTGTAATGATTTACTATTCCCCTTTATTCCTTTCCTCTAGTGGAGTACTCGGTGTCAGTCATGCCTCCAAGTCGACTATCTTTGTATGGAATATTTGAATGGACTCACTTATCTTTGTCACATGATTTTTGACCGGAGTCTCTACCTCTGTATGTGCCTCTGGAATGTTCTTATACGCCTTCTTGAATTCCCGTTGCATTTATTCTTCCTTTTATATCACCTCATCACATTCTTGTATGAATCTTCTATATTCTGTCTCTAAGTATACATGTTCAGATTAACCTTTGCCAACTCCTGGGATGTCTTCTCTATGCGTAGGGTCATCTCTTGTGTTACACTCATCTATATTTCCCGCAATGCTTTAGTAGGAAATTGTGATAATACTAAGTTAATGGTCCCTACTCCTCTGACTTGTTCCTACATTTCGATTGTGGGAAACTCTACTGCCCTAGATGTGAGCTTGATTTTTCATCGTTCACCTACAAGTTCCAACTCTTGGGAAACTGTTGGTCCTGCCTTCCCTTTTCTTGTAGTGCTTCCCGGTTGGTCATCTTCTACTCTCCTTGTTGGTGTAAGCTTTGCTAACTCGAGCAATTGTCGCAGCTTAGCCATCTGGTCCTAGATCCTTCTATGCATTTCTTCCTACTGAAGTTGTGCACATTGGAATGCATCATCTGTGACCTCTTTCACTTGGTCACCTATTCGCTCAAAGTTGTCCTCTGTGAGGGATTGTATAGTTGCCTCTTTTTGTGCACATTGGAATGCATCATCTGTGACCTCTTTCACTTGGTCACCTATTCTCTCAAAGTCGTCCTCTGTGAGGGATTGTATAGTTTCCTATTTAATCATTTTCTTCTTCCTTCTCTGTGGGGGTGGTGTCTCTACCTTCGTTGCTTTTCCCTTATCTTTCGGATCAATTTCTTTTTTCTTTTCCCCCATGCGCGGAATGGTATTTGGTGTGGGGCATGGTGGTGTCTTATCTGCACCATTTCCTTTACCTGCTTCCTCTTCCCTATCATCACCTATCTCTTGGACTTCATGGTTTGGCTGTGTTGGATGCCTTGTCGACGTCAACTGCTCTATGTTGGATGGTGGAATCTTCCATTCTACGTCCCAATTGACCATGATGTGTCCCATCTCTTCCTTCGTTATCCTATAACAAGTGGGAAACCACTGCTAGTCTGGGTCCTTGATTGCTTGTACATACATATGGAGGTGCCTGACCTTGAATCTTTCCATTTATTTGTATGCCCCAACCACTTGTGGTGGTATCCTCGACTTATTCAAAATGTTTAACCTGATAATTTCCTTGTATATGTAGAATGGGACATTATTATTGATATGTCTCCCTTTATGCTTCGTGTGCCATAAATTTTGATAACGTGCGACAAGGCATGGCTTGTCCTTGACACCAAAAAATTGTGTATCGTTTGACTCTCTCCAAGTTGATAGTGCAATATGAATGAGAAGCCATGCATAGTGGAAATCTGTTCCTTTATCTCGTACTTTCTCACAGTCAAGTAGGAACTGGTTGAGCAAGAATGTCGCCTAGTTCATTTTTACACCCTCGACACACTTCTCTGCTACTACTATGATTGCTTCCAACACTTGATCTTTTCAACATTTTCTGAGAAACTTGCATGTTAGTACTTTTATCATGAACCTAATTGTCAGGTCACTTATGCTTGCAACATCCACGTCGCGCTGAGATCTATGTGTGTGAAATTTCTTCTTCATACTCTTCGAGAGGGTCTTCTCATTTTTCTTGTAAAAAAAATGTGTGGGATCCTCCCCCTGCGAAGGTAACCCTGTAATGTGCACTATCAAATTAATGTAAATCAAAACTATACTATCGATCCATAGATAACCTCCATGCACAAAGCTTAGTAGCATCTTCACACATGCATTTATCTCATTACTCCTGCCAAAGTGTGGGATGTTAGAGAGGTTTAGTATGCCTACTTTCTGTAAACATGTCTCCCATATATGTGGTTCTATCACGATCATAGATGTTTCATCACATATGTTTTTCTTCAAGAACTTGCTTGGCGCTAACTCCGAAAATTTCTTTTCGTCAGTAATGTCATGGTCAATGTACTTCAGGTGTGGTATCATTCCTAACATATCACCATCCATGATGACTCCTTCTGGAATCTCTGTCTCTATTGGTTCGTATTTTTCATCCCTCTACAAGTGGACTAGCTTGGTTGTGTCCTTCCTTGGTGGTATGTAGTCACATGGGAACCTCAGTTTCGAGGATGATGTTTTTGGAGTCTCTTTGTGACTGGTATTTCTACTTGTAGGCTCCTCAGATTCTTTCGTACGAATGTCATTGCTACTGCCTTTGGTGGTGTCATTGTTCTTTGCAACAATTTCCTTATGTTTAACCCACATTACCCAACTTGGAACTCAATTTTGTAACTTCAATGCTCTGGTTCAGCTCTGTAACTTCGCTCTAAAATTCAGCTCTGCAACTCTTCTCTATAATTTGACTCTGCATTATGTATTTGTAGTCATGCCATTTGGGATGACCAATGCACCAGTTGTCTTTATGTGCTTAATGAATGACATATTAATAAATTATCTTGATAAGTTTGTCATTGTATTCTTGGATGATATACTTATCTATTCTAAGTCAGAAGAAGAGCATGAACATCACTCGAGATTGGTGTTGCAAGTGCTGAGGGAACATCAGTTGTATGCCAAGCTTAGTAAGTGTTCTTTTTACCAAGAACAAATCCATTACCCGGGACACACTATTTCAGAACAAGGTATAACGGTGGAACCATAGAAGATTGAAGCCATTAGAAGATGGCCAACACCCATGAATGTTTCGGAAATCAAATCTTTTATGGGATTAGCCAGTTACTTTAGAAGATTTGTAGCGGGGTTCTCTAAAATTGCTCATCTCATCACTTCTTTGCAAAAGAATGGAATTAAATTTGACTGGAAAACTAAGTGTGAAGATAAATTTAATTTGTTGAAGGAATTACTTAGTAGTGCACTTATTTTAAATATTGTTGACCCAAATGGAACAACAATGTCTATGGTTGGGTGGAACGTCCTTGGTCTGTAGCTAGTTGGTGATTAGTTTAAACAAAGATAAGCACTCCCTCAGTCATGGTTTTCTCTATTGTATATTCATTTCCGCTGCGTAATAATATTATCTCTCATATATGATGTGTTTATACTAATCCTGTTTGTTGGTTATTGTCATGCATGACATGTTAATAATTTAGTTTTACATTTAACAATAATCTTGATGAATGCATGTGTATATTTCATGATTCTTCATTTAATTAATTGATATCACAAATGTTAAACTAGCCCAAGAGGGAGAATTTAGAGATACCCAGGTAGTGGGTATGTTTCGAGCAGAGATGGAGCAAATTGTTTCTTAAAAGAAAAGGAATTTTTTTGGGGTTTGCTGCTTTGGGTGTGTCATAGAACTACTTAATTCTCGAGATTGATATGAGGAATTGTGATGATAATATCCTATATATAACATGGATATTCTAGATGGAACAATTATTTGATCTACATTAAGTGCCCACTTTACAAAAGGTAACTCTTACATATTTGTGTTTAGAACCTAGTCAATTTGTTTGATACCAATGACTTTGTGAACAAAAAAATGATTATATTGTCTCTTGGTCCTTTTTTATAGATGAAATGATAACACATTATGTGAATATTAAGAGAAAGACATTCTTTATTCAATTGATAAATCTTGGCAAAGAGGCCCAATTACATAGCACATTCAACAATTCCAAAAACTAAGTTTCAAGGAAAAGAACATTCCAGAGAATGACTTGTTAGATCTCTTTATGTGCACTTTAAAGGAGAGCATTCAACACAAGATGAATCTCTTCGAACCTAAGTCCCTATAGCATGCTTTCAATTTGGCTAGGAATGTTAAAAGTAAAAATATGGCTATTATAAGAGTGGCCACTAACAACTACGCAGAGAACCATGTTCCATTTCCTAACCTCACTCAACCTATAAGGTTGATACCTCAACAAATGGATGAAAGAAGAGCAAATAAACTATGTTTCAATTGTGACAACAAGTGCAGTAAGGGGGTATAAATGTAGTCACATTTATTAATGACTTGCCACTATGTTAGCAGATAAGTGTTAGTATCAAATCTCCATTAAAAAGGGTCTTCTCCCTCACTTATAATACTTTATCAAATTGCAATCTAAACATATTATTCTTTTGAGTATTATGTACATGGAGATGTCTTCCTACATGTTTTAGGACTTGCGAATGCCTTCCAACCCTAGGTGTGTAGGTACCCATTTAAACCCTTTAATCTATTTCATTGTTGTTTATTTCAATTTATTGTTGTTTAATGTTAGAGTATTCTCATTTTGAGTATTGACATGTTTCACATATCATGTTTAAGCCACTGAAACAACATATGCTATGTGTCTTATAACAAAATACTTGCAACTAAAATACATAAACAAGAATTAGGACTACACCAAGAATAAGGTTGATTATTTGAATCAAACCTAACCTAAATTCTATCGTATGAGTCTCCCAATAGAATCTACTAAAACTATAAATAATCAAAATAATTCACATGTTTATACATATCATGAAATCCAAAAAATAAAATAACTTATTATCTACACCAATAAAATTAATTATTTAGTTAGTATTGAGAATTTCTACACCAATAAAATTAATTATTTAGTTAGTATTGAGAATTTGATTGATGTTAAAGTTGATAAACTATTTAAATACAATTTCTTCTTGTTTATTTTTAGTTCCTTTGTTTGCTAATAATAACAAGCCACATGTGGCAATGTCCCTGCCAGATACCCCACAAATCTCACCGTTGTCCCATCCTTGCTGCTATAACAGATCTCAACAAAAACAAACCTGAATGAGGATGTACAAAAACAAACCTGAATGAGGATGTACACTAACTTGTGAGGGATTTAATGCCTGTCGATTCTCCACACCCAAGTTTGACACTAGTCTCAAACAACGTGAGTAAGAATTTTGAAGAAGAAAAATATTTGAAAACTGTTTTTCCAAAAAGGAAAGAATAAAACGAGATTTTCCCGGTGCAATGAAATTGATCCTTCCATGCACTTCCTTCTTTCTTTGTGATGACATTTTTTTATTGTATTCTTTGTTGATTGTTGTGATGATGAATTTGAGGCGAACTTTGCCATTTGACATCCACAATTTTTAATCTTGAAAAGTTGTAGATTAATAAAAAGAAGTCTTGATATTTTAATTTTACTGATTCATATTTTATACTTCCAAATTTGTAGAATTACTAATAAATCTTCCGATTGAGCAATTTGTCGGAGTCTTGAATTTATAACTTTGAAGATCATGGATATTTATCATTTATAAACTTACAAAGACTTTGAATCCTCACACATTTCAGGTTCTGTTATACATGTTAGGATCTCTGATCTTGCATGATCTATATTAAGTTTTGCTTATATCTTGGCATATTTTTTTCCCATATATTGACATTTTTTATCCTCAAACCTAGGATTTAGAGAGCATGTACTATGTTTGTGAATTTCTAACGGTTTATTGCGCAGATTTTTCACAAAAATCAGGCCATAATTATTCATTTATTTAGCTAACGTTTATCATGCAGACCTTTAGCAAAATCATACCATATTTAATCATTTATTTTCTTAACGCTTGTTTTTCTTTTGTTTGCATTCTCAGGTTTCAAGGAGCATTGATTTGGTTTACGACGGAGGCAGTGTGGGATTCATGGCCATATTTTAACAAACGTGGAAAAGGTTTCCAACTTTAAAAATACTTTAACAAACGTATTATTTTGTTTATGATAGGTTTGAATTTGTATATTATTTCGTTGAAAAACTAGAGATA
Source organism: Picea abies (assembly GCA_900067695.1). NCBI lineage: Eukaryota > Viridiplantae > Streptophyta > Pinopsida > Pinales > Pinaceae > Picea > Picea abies. The sequence goes on along the minus strand of CBVK0100005562.1, from coordinate 9,357 downwards.
AACATAATGTTTTATATTATTTACCTTCACATGTGGCTATAGAATAATGGGATAGGAACACGGGTGTGTAGATCTTAGGAAGGGATACTGCATTAATGATCCATTAATGCATATCGAGGGAGGGAGTTGATGATCCATTATTAAATAAATTATGATTGGTTCTTTCTAATAATGAAATACTGCATGTTCATGTTCCAACTCCAGTGCATGTGGTTTTGAACATGAAACGTATTATATGTGAAATTGAGAATGGTGACATGGCAAGAGTTCATTTATGCCTTTGAAATTCTCTCATGCATGACACGTGTGAATGTAAAACTCAAATGAGGATGATGACGGGGTAGCACCACGTTGGCCACTTTGAAGCGAGGAGATTGTATTATGATGACGGGGTAGCACCATGTTGGCCACTTTGAAGCGAGGAGATTGTATTATGATGACGGGGTAGCACCATGTTGGCCACTTTGAAGCGAGGAGATTGTATTATGATGACAGGGTAGCACCACGTTGGCCACTTTGAAGCGAGGAGAGGGTATTATGATGAAGGAGAGGGTATTATGATGACGGGGTAGCACCACGTTGGCCACTTTGAAGTGAGGAGAGGGTATTATGATGACGGGGTAGCACCACGTTGGCCACTTTGAAGCGAGGAGATTGTATTATGATGACGAGGTAGCACCACGTTGGCCACTTTGAAGCGAGGAGAGGGTATTATGATGACGGGGTAGCACCACGTTGGCCACTTTGAAGCGAGGAGAAGGTATTATGATGACGGGGTAGCACCACGTTGGCCACTTTGAAGCGAGGAGAGGGTATTTAGAGGAGGTATGGTGTTTTTTTTAATATATAAAATGTCGTCATACAAATACCCTCTAATTACCTAAATATTGTTCTATTCCTTTTGACCATATATTATAATATTTAAAAGAGTAACTATATTCTCGTGGATAATATATAGCCATGTTTTCCTTGTCATATGGTTTAGAAGTTTTTCAATTTTCAATAGTTTCTAGATCATATCTAGCCATGTTTTCCTTGTCATATGGTTTAGAAGTTTTTCAATTTTTAATAGTTTCTAAATTACATATAGAGGAATTTCGGAAATTATAAGTTGGGAAAATTTTAATGTTAATGTGAAATTTTTAAATTTTAAATTTTTAATAATTTTTTAATTATAAATAGAAAGGAATTTTGAAATTTTATATTTTATAATTTTTTTATATTAAATAGAAGAAATGATTAAAATACTCGTTTACTATATTAAAATTTGTAAATTAATTTTTATTAAAATTAATTAAAAAAAATGGTTAAAATATTCATTTACTATATTAAAATTTGTAAATTAATTTTTAATAATTTTTAATTATAAATTAAAAGGAATTTTGAATTTTATGTTTTTTTTTGTTTATTAGAAATGTTAAGGAGGTCGATTTTTCAACAACTGACTAAGACACAATAAATAACCTATGGACATCTAAGTCTTCAAAATGGCTAGCATTTTGCCTAAGAAACATAAATCAATCTTAAGCAAAATATTTTTCATAAAGACACTTCCAACTTTTTTCATTAAATATAAAAACTTTGGCATGGATAGATGCATAACATAAATCTAGCTCAAACCTTTGAACTCTTTTTATAAATATAGTGAAAAACTTTGTCATTGATCATTATGCATAACATAATTTTTTCTTAAACATTATGTCAAAGTCTTTGTACTTTATAGATTATTACCTATACAAAAGATTTTTTTTTTCCATAGCTATGTCTAGATTTTCACACACTTATTCTACAATATACAAAATGTTTCTATATAACTACCATTTTATTTTTATAAATACGTCTACGTATAACTAGAGGATTATATAAAAGAAGAATTTTCTTTAGCTTAGTAGACAATGTAGTAGGTTGGTTTAAATAGCTAAGTGTTATGTAGGAAGTTTCAAATTGTGTTCTATGTTTAGAAATCTCCTCATAAAATTTCAAAGAGTAAAACAAACCATCTCCATATCATTAATTATAATAGTATTTGTTCTAACTTTCATATTGTAGGTAGAAAATCTACATCTTTCTATGAAGATTACATCATCATCTGTATAGATATCATATCATCATCAAGTTAAAATTAATTAGGTGATATTAAATAACTCTAATAGTTTCTTACTTAAAAATCTACAAGGGCAAGTGTGTTCTAGTTTGGTCATATTTTGGAGTGTTATGGAAAGGACTAATATATCACAACTTTTATTCATCAACTTATATTAAAAAGGTTTTGAAGACTTCAATTTATACTTGTGATATTGTGAATAAATTAGGTCATATTAGATAACTCTAATAGTTTCTTACTTTAAAATCTACAAGAACAAGTGTGTTTTAGTTTGGTCATATTTGGGAGTGTTCTGGATAAGACTAATATACCACAATTTTTATTCAAATTTATTTTAAAAAGTTTTTGAAGACTTCAATTTATACTTGTGACGTTGTGAATAGTTACAAACACCTAGATGTGTCCAATTCTACTTCAACTTTTAAAAGCATGAAGTAGTCATTTTCACTTCTCCTTTGCTTTTATGCTATTCATAAGTAATGCATTATTACAAGTTTCAATTGTTTCATAATTAATTTAACATTTATCTTTCGGCTATATAAAACTACTATGTTAAAACATTTCTAAGAGAGACTCTTTGATAAGCTTTCGACATCCTTCCCTGTTATTTTAGAATGGGTATGAAATATTAAAGAAAATGTTTAATTCAAACTCCATTTGCATTCAAAATCATATCTAGAAGTATGAGTTGAAATACATTGTTCAAATTAATTTTCTATGTAGGCAAATTTATATTAGTTTTTTATTTATTAATTTTAAAAAAATATTAAAAAAATAAATAAGTTTCAGATTGTATTCTATGTTTAGAAATCTCCTCATAAAATTTCAAAGAGTAAAAGAAATCATCTCCATATCATTAATTATAATACTATTTGTTCTAACTTTCATATTGTAGGTAGAAAATCTACATCTTTCTATGAAGATTACATCATCATTTGTATAGATAGCATATCATCATCAAGTTAAAATTAATGAGGTGATATTAAATAACTCTAGTAGTTTCTTACTTAAAAATATACAAGGGCAAGTGTGTTCTAGTTTGGTCATATTTTAGAGTGTTATGGAAAGGACTAATATATCACAACTTTTATTCATCAACTTATCTTAAAAAAATTTTGAAGACCTCAATTTATACTTGTGATATTGTGAATAAATTAGGCCATATTAGATAACTCTAATAGTTTCTTACTTTAAAATCTACAAGAACAAGTGTGTTCTAGTTTGGTCATATTTTGGAGTGTTCTGGATAAGACTAATATACCACAATTTTTATTCAAATTTATTTTAAAAAGTTTTTGAAGACTTCAATTTATACTTGTGACATTGTGAATAGTTACAAACACCTAGATGTGTCCAATTCTACTTCAACTTTTAAAAGCATGAAGTAGTCATTTTCACTTCTCCTTTTCTTTTAGGCTATTCATAAGTAATGCATTATTACATGTTTCAATTGTTTCATAATTAATTTAACATTTATCATTCGACTATATAAAACTACTATGTTAAAACATTTCTAAGAGAGACTATTCAATAAGATTTTGACATCCTTCCCTGTTATTTTAGAATGGGTACGGAATATTAAAGAAAATGTTTAATTCAAACTCCATTTGCATTCAAAATCATATCTAAAAGTATGAGTTGAAATACATTGTTCAAATTAATTTTCTATGTAGACAAATTTATATTAGATTTTTTTTATTAATTTAAAAAAAATTAAAAAAATAAATTGACAAACAAATTCTTTGATGTGTGTGTGTATATATATATTTCGAATAATTTGAATTTCACGTCATGTTTAAATTTCTTACTTAAACTCCAATTTGATTACCATATTGTGGAAAGAGAGTGCATTATAGCTCTAAATCCCAAAGTGATGCAGCTATGGAAAATAAGCACAAGGTTGTATTTTTTTAATGGTTGAATTGGTATGTTGTAATAATTAGAACAACATGCCCCCGGATGGGGTGACAAGTGGACAGAATGGGCATGTGGAGACGCCAACGGAGGGGCCATTTATCGTGGCGCCTACTCCCAGCTACAGATAGTTATTAAGGCCTTCGCCTCCGTCAGCCACTAGATAGTGATGGATCTCCTCGCGCATGAGCAAGGGACGGCCAGTCAAAGCATTAAGCTCTTGGCATTAATGCTAGCAGCCATGGTTTATGTGTTTATCAGTTTAAGCGGATTTCCCATAATGCATTCGAACCTGATTTGGCAGAGCAAGCACCGCTGCGCAGACGGCTTCGCCTTAGCCCTCATCATGCCACGGGCAAGGGGCAGACCGCGCAGAGGCGCTGGCTGGTATGCAGCGGATGCACGAAAGAAACGGCACCAGAGGTTTGCTAAGGCCATGCTCTTGGCTAAGAAAAAGCGTCGAAGAGGCGCCACAACACCAAATTCGTCGCCTTGCACCTATGTTGAAGAGGACCTGTCCATAGCGCTGCCACTGGACTTCTCTGAGAGTCGGTTGTTCGTTGTCCCGGACAATTGGGATCCTTCGGCGAGCTTTGGACACACGTCAACTGCACCCAATTTGGGTGACTCTCATACCCCCACCAATGCTCCGAGTGTAGAATTCGAAGCCTGCCTTGTGGAGGAGGAGTTGCCGGAACGCATAGCTGCCCCGCAGACGCAGAGGACAATGTCGGGCAACAAGACAATGGAGGCTGAGGAGGGGCTGCCGGAATGCACTACCGACATGCAGAAGCAGAGGACGACACCGGGTCAAAAGGAAGTGGAGGCCGAAAAGAATTCGCCACCTTCGCCATCGCTCCTGCATCCAGAACACCTGAATTTGATTTTTGAAATGTGCAGCCTAGTGGAGGATCAAATCTTCAGAGTTGTACGGGTCAGCCAGTGCCTAGATATGCTCTACGCAGCATACTCCAAAGCTACGCCACGATGCCAATGCCCCACCTGCGCGCAGCCCTTTGTCATCCCTGTCAATGGCGACAATTCCGATTGAATAGGTTCTGTTCTTCTCTATGGTCTCCATGATCTTTTCTGTTACTGTTTTTCAGAGTTGTTGTTCTTCAGTCCTTAGCTTAGTCAGCTCAAGCACAGACTTTCTTCTACTGTTAAGAATAATGGACACATGCCCTAGTTTCCTTCGGGCAGGGTGGCGAAACATGTCGCATAATTTTGCATGCTTCTATGGACAGGCCAACTATCCTGGTTTCCTATATAGGCAGGATAGTTGGCATATGTATGCCAAGTGTCTTTCTTTCATGAAAGTTTAATATAACAGGTTTTGCCTTTTTTACTTAAAAAAAAAATAATTAGAACAACATGGGGTTGTATTATCTCAACAAAATGTTGTTAGTGACACATCATCATCAAAATAAGAACTATAATACAAAACATCTATATTTTTGGGTTAAAAACACAAAAATCAACACTTGAATCAAAAAGTCATGTTCCCAAAATCACCCTTTTTTCGGGGCTAAAATTACTGCCTTTTCCCACCATGGCCATAAATTTCTACAAAGTTGCGAAAAAAAATATTAAAATTGATCGTAGATCGAAAAGTGGTGCTCCAAGAATTAACTCTTTTTTTTCCAGGGTTAAAATTACAACTTGTTAGAATCATGGCCTTCACAAATGGTATCATTCCGAACAAAAACCTTAATATCGACCCCCAAATTGAAAAGTGGTGTTAGCGGTAGCACCCCCTTTTTTTCAAGGTGAACATTACAATTTGTTTTAAATTGTATCCTTAACAATGGATATCGTTGTGAACCAAGATCTCAAAGTCAAACTCTAAATTGAACATGGCACTACAAATATCATTTTTTTTTGTGTTCCAATCTTAACATCGCAACATTTTTGAAACTATGGCCTGAGAAATGGACACTATTACATAAAAAGGATAAAAATGGAAAAAAAATGAAAAAAATAATGAAAAAAGGAAACAACCCTAAAATAAAGGCTTGAAACATAGGTTTTTCCTCTTTGGTTCTACTCATCCACGGCTTAGCTCACATCCCTTCCTCTCCTTCTACATGCAAACACATATCACCTTACCCATTCATGTATGCCCACAAAATCACAATTTTCCTCTTTTCAAGGCACCCTTAGGTCAACTACTTCACTATCCAAATGATGAGACCTTATACATATTTGGAAATTTGATTCAACAAAGTAATATTTTAAACTTGGAAACCCTTTTCCACACTGACTTAGAAGCACTATTCTATGAATTATTATTATTAGTAAATAAAGGGACTAAAATAAATGGGTTAGTGCACGAAGTTGGTGGACGATAAAGTGGAAAAAGGGTGAGAAGGAACACACATGCGCATGAACACACACTCACAAGAATGCATGCACATTTCTAGGAATGTGCATGCGTTTATGATGTGACAGGTTAGAAAAACCGTGAACCTCCACTCAACAAGCCATGTAGGCAGGTTCGACGATTTCCACGTGCCATGATAGGAGAGTGACACGTGTCATGATAAAAGAGTGCCACATATCTCAACTTATGGATGCCACGCATCTCCGGCTCTTCGGGGTTCAGGATTTATTGAACACAAAGTCTGGATACCTCCCGGAGGGCCGAACTCGGGAAGTGATTAGCCAGTTCTTATCACTAATTAACCCGATATTAATACATTTTTAACATTTAAATATTCCAGGACTTTGGTGGCTTCGATGCTTCGGGGCTTTGAAGGTATTCCTTTGCTGAGTTTTGTAAACCCCTGGAATGATAATCTCCTAGATCTGACGTGTCCACATGGCCTCACTGTGTCGATGTGTCATGAAAAGAGAGTGACACATGTCACCTAGAAATGGGTGGATGATGTTACCAAATGAATTGAAATGAGTGCCATGTGTATGCATCGATGGATGCCATGCGTCTTCGACACTTGGCTCTTAGACGACTTATTGAACGTGAAGTATGAATAACTCCGGAATGATTGACCTCCCGGAGTGACATGGTAGTTCGAGGCTTTGACGCTTCGACACTTCAACACTTAGGAGGTTTGTGCTTGTTGCTAAACCCCTTGCGATTTTGAAACTATGAATGCACGAGATTCATTGATTTGAACTGATTTTTAGATCTCCACTGTTGAAAATTGAACGTGTTTGTTTTCTTACAACCTAAGCCCAAAATCGACTGCTCTGAATTGATGCATTTTTCTTGGATGTATCCTGTGCATACAAAGGACTTGGTTGACCTGGTGCAAGCTCAATCAATGGAAATCAAGATGACAAGTATTTCGAACCGAATCATGACATGCAATTATCCTTCAAGAAAACATAAACAATTTTCCCAAAGAATCAGTCAAGAAAGATAATGATGAAAACCAAGTCTTTTAACAATGGGGAAACTAACTTGACCAACCAAAATAGGAATGAGTTTATGAAGGCATAGGGAAATGAGAGAGGAGGGGCAGGGGTGCAGACTTAGGTCTCAACATTCAGGATGGAGCTTCTGTCATTTCTTGATCCAATATTCTCGTATACAACAATGAGTGCAATAGTTGTGTGACTTCATGTCCATATTGCCTTCACCTGTTGGCATGTTTACGGGAAGAGTGTGCTTGTCATTGATGGAAAGAATAACAATGGCGATGACAAACAGGAAGGCAATGGTGATAAAGCACACATGTGAATAACATTATGTGATTGGGAGCTCCGAGGAAAAGCCACAATGCTCTTCAAAAAAACCATTGTAATGTCATGGTCCTATGGTTGTACTTGATGGCATATACATTTCATCATGGTGAGCGCTCTCATCTTTCTTGGATTTCCAAAAATTGGCATAGTTTTTTAGATGTTTCTCAATACAGTGGTGATGATTGTCGAACTGTAACTGCCAGAGAAGAGGAGGGGTCACGATTTTCTCGAGAAGAGGAAGAGTCACGTTTTTTGGTTGGCAGAGGATTCATAGGGACATGCTTTTCTTCTTCGTAGAGTAGTATTTTTTTGTGAGAAATAGAGCACTCATAAGTGTATCATGCTTTGGTTTGTGGCTGGGTCGCGTTCTTGGAAGATGAGAACATAGACGAGTCATGTTTGTTGATCTGGAGATTTTTTTTTAGATGGGTAGCATTCCTTTTTCATCATGCACAGGACTTGGAGGGGTCGTAACCCTTTTTATCTTCTTGAGGATGGATATGAGAAATGGTTTTTGATTGCGTGTAGACTCAGAAGGGTCGATTTTCTTGTTTTATAGAAGGGTCGCACTCCTTTACAAAAGGGTCATGCCATTTTCCCTCTCACATAGAAGCGTCGCTCCAATAAATAGAAGGGTCACACTTTTCTTGGGAAAAAATAGAAGGGTTGCGCCAACACTCAGAAGGGTCGCTCTGCCTCTCAGAAGGGTCTCTATGCCTCTCATAAGGGTCTCTCTACCTCTCAGAAGGGTCACACTCCTTTCTTTCATACACAGAAGGGTTGCTCTGCCTCTCAGAAGGGTCACACTCTCTTCTTGCATACACAGAAGGGTCGCTCTACCTCTCAAAAGGGTCGCACTCCCTTCTTGCATACATAGAAGGGTCTCTCTACCTCTCATAAGGATCACACTCTTTTCTTGTATACACAAAAGGGTCGCATTGTTGACAGAAGGGTCACCTTCAGACATAGATGGGTCGATATTTTGAAGGAAAAATGATGAACAAGAGGAGATACATGAGCCTTTTGTCTATATAATCATTCATGTGCTTAGTTGGGGTTGTAGGAGCTAAAGAGCATAGAAGAGGCACAACATATATAATGGAGATGGATAACAGAGAATAAAATGTAGAGAAAAAGCGGAACAGAGATGTAGTGGTACACAGGAGGAGAAAGAGTGGACCATCGACGAAGAAGAGTGCAGTGGAGTCGTAGAGCATAGAATCTGAAGAAGATTGAGGAGACATTGAGCTGTGACAGATCATATCAGAGACAAATCAAGTAAGTAAGTTTTGTAATATTCAATTAGGGTGGTAGGGCGGTGCTGGGGAGGATTGTAGTCCTCTAAATTCTAGTTGGTGCTAGAAAATATTTTGGGAGTTGTTGCTTCCATCTAGTAGGTGCTAGAGAAACCTAAGAGTTGGTGCTCTCTACAAGTTGGGGCTTGCTATCAGAGGAAGTAGCCTTTCTATTAGAGATAGTAGCATCATATTTGATTTGGACCTCAAAGACTATGATGTACATGAATTTTGAAGCCCGATTGACATCCGAAGAAGAAGAAGAGGTTTTCTCCCTTTATGGGTCTCCTCATGAAAATCAGTGTCTCTGTGTATTCTGTGTGATTGATCAAATAT
>CBVK0100005561.1:0-15375 GCA_900067695.1 Picea abies | reverse complement strand
TATGTAGATCGAGAATTGGATTTGTTCAACCGATGGGTGACGGAAAAAATAAACATCTCAAACAAAATTCATGAATAGTGTCGCAACTATAGCAATTGTGTCACAAAGTCTCTTAAAGTCAAGTATATATAGATCAACTAGTCAACTAGCCATTAACATCGACCAATGATATAGGAAAAAATTTTGTGGCAATAGCGACGAACCTTCATGTAAATAGCGATGAACTTTCATGGAAATAGCAATGAAAATCCCGACCAAGCTAAAAAACCTATTCGTGGCTATATCAACGAACGTTCATGGCAATATCGACGAAAATCCCGCCCTATTTAAAAAAAAAAAACATGAAAATAATGGAAACGTGGAAAAATTTCGTGGAATAATCCACCCATATGTAGTATCCATGGTACTTGTTGATTCCCTTTGGTCAAATATATATTAGAGTTTCCTTTGACTTCAAATATTTTATCACAAATCGACTTTTGGTCATTTTAAGTTTAGAAATTCCATTAAAAAATAGTATTCACCTGCTAAATCAAATTTGTTTGAGTCTAAATATAACAAATCAACTTTTGATCATTTTAAGTTGAAAATTTCCATTTAAAAAATAATATTCACTTGCTAAATCAAATTTTACTTGAGTCTGAATTTTTGATGACAAATTGGCTTTTGGTTATTTTAAATTGAATTCCATTGAAAAAAGATTATTCAAAAATCAATTTCAAGAAAACAAACTAAAAAAACTTAACAAGGAACATATCAACCATAAATAAAGACACATTTTAAGTAAAAAGTAGAAAACACAATTGCAATGGATCAATTTCTTCCTTCATGAATCTATACATAGTTTAACGCCATCCAAAGTAATGATAGTCCATCAACAAAGTTATAAAATGCAGTGTTAAACTGGTAGATAAATCGTGGAAACCACAAACAAAAGACATGTCTACACAATAACACAAAGACGATATATATATACAAATATATTAATCATATTCTCTTGGGTGCACATGTGCGCCCACACACACACACACATATAAACAAGAAAATAGGCCACTTAAGGTTAGTTGTGACCTAGTTGTAGGTTGTTGTGATTCATCTAAATTTGCGTACACCTCATGGAACAGAAGCGTTGAATATAGGTCCTCGAGGGAAGTGACTGCAATATAATTTTTTCAAAAAACAATGCAAGCTAAACATTTTACCACTTTTGTCCAAAATTCAAATAGAAATTGTTTGAATTGTAGATTTTAATTGTTAAATATGCACAATTTCACCATCAAGTTTTAGTAACAATGATATTTTTTTCTCAAAGTTTCGATGAAAAAAAAATAAAGTTATTAGTGAAAATAGAGGAAGATTTTGTCATGGTGATGATTATATTTTCAATTCAATGTTGCAATTATGCATAGAAAAGGTGTTGAGATAACTCTAGATTCACTTTGGATGGAAACATTAAGTATGAGTATCTTAAACATGAAACTAATTTCTTAGCATTCTACTATAAGAAGATAATATTGCAACACTTTACAATGAAGTTATGCCTAAAATATCTCTCATCATAAGATCTGAAAGATGTATAAGATGTGATCCTCAAATATAATTAGAATTCATTGTAAAAGATGTAGGATATTCATAAATAACTTGACAAGCTGGTTGTAACAAATAAATATGAAGAACTTTTTCATGTCATAAATCATAGACAAATCTTGATCGCACAAATCAAAAATTTTAAAAATGAAAAGAAGATATAAGAACAAAAAATAGAACAATTTATCAATAAAGATTCATTGATTGTCAAGGAAACAATTTATGGTCTAGTGGAATTGATCTAGTTGAATTAAGGATCCTCGGATATCAAAGTATAAACTACAAATAAAAAAAACTTAGTGAATCCAAATGTCTCTACTAATAAAATTTCAATGATCAATAACATGACACAAGTGTATGAAGTAGACATAATACCAAAATTGAAACGAGAAAAATTTAAAATTATGATAAAGATAACTCAACTTATAATGACACCTTATCTACATCATAATCACAAAGTCTCAACACTTTAACCAATTAACATATTAACATCGATCTCAACAAACACAATATTTGACGTACATTTTGAACAAGATAAATTTCAGTGCAATTTGGCCTTAAAATAGTAGTAATCCTTGGTAAAACAATACAAAAAGTTCTATCCAATAACACTATAAACACACAATTCCACAAAGAAAGTTCTATCCAATAACACTATAAACACACAATTCCACAAAAGGTCAAACTAGGGTGGATTGGTCTTGCAACAATCCGACAATTATGTTCAATGCTTCAAAGTTTGTATTACCTTGTTTCTTTGACTATGCCAACACCAAGAACAAAGTATCATGTGAAAGCATTAGAAGCAAGAATGAAGACATAACCTTTTTAAGCTTTGAGGCCAAAGCATCATTGAAGGGAGGGAAATGTAATAAACGTAAAGTACATATAATAATAATAACAATAATAATATCCAAATAAAACATGTCTAAAAGACATGTGTATTCATGTATGAGACCATTCAATGTATATTTATGCACACCACATGTTGTTGTAATCACTCACATATTTATTAACAATTATATATTTATTTATCCATATGGATTCGCTTATGTTATTATGCTATTGTTATTGTGTTGGATATTTTCTTGTAAATGAACTATTGCTCATTACATCAAACAAGTGAGATATGTTCAACTTTAAATTATTTTAGTGGTAATTTAAAATCAAATCCCTTGAAATGTAGTAGTGAAACCAACATTTATAAGAGATCATCCATTTTTTCATACCATGATATGAGACCTGTTACACCTCATATTACATGAAGCCTTACACTCATGATTTTCATCGCAACTTGATTTTACTTGTGATTTTTGTCACACATTGTTTGAGGAATTCGAATGATGTTGATGGAGCATTGGGTTGGAATAGGGGCATTATGATTTGTGCACACACTATCCTCTACACTTCCCTATGAAATTGTCAACCACTGCCAATGATGGGTGCTGAGGAAAGTTCTTTTTTGCATACTTATTCACTTATTTCCCTTATAGCATATCACCAAAAAGAGACCTATTTAGTGGATTATTATGGTACACCTTGGAATGATGATGTTTATTTTCCTCAATTACTCATCATGGTTCATGGTTATTTTAGTTGAGAAATACATGTATGCACTCTTTAGTGTGGAAGTCTAGCCTAATGGAGCTGATGGTGATACATTATTCATGACACATTATTCCTTGGTGTGGGAACACCCTAGGTGACATTAGTGGTTTGGAATTAGTATGTCATCATTTAGATTGTTATTGGCATGATTGAGTAGACCTCTCACCTTCATGGTCATTTTGTCACACATTTGGAGACATGGGGATATTATATATGGCACTTGTTCCCCCTATTCAACCCTTGTGACAAAGCAGAGCCAACCAAAGATGTGTGAAGAGCTACGATGGTAACATTGGGTAGCCATTCTTTAGTACCCATAAGGTGTTACTTGATATTTACGATTTTCATCTCAAGAAGTAACATTTTGGGTGGTAATATCTTGGTGTCATTGTCGGGGATAAATTCCATTTTCCAGGCTGAGAAGTCTATTCTTCAACGCGATTAGTTGTCAAACTAAAGTTTTTCCTATGCAAAACTCATTTGGTGACTCCACAAGAAGAGAACACATATAGAAGATATTCCACAAGGATTTCCTGTCAAATTTTTACCCCAATGTTTGATGAACCAAAAAGGGTTTACCATATGAGAATAAAAAGAGTAGCACAAGCTATTAAAAGTAACAATATTTAATTTCTTGAAGATATAATATGATTTTTCATTGATCAAACAGAGTGTCCAAATCAAATAAGAACCATGACCTCAGATAAATATCATAAATGGCACCCTAAGTTTGTTTCTAAAAATGTTATAACTGCTATAGAGAACATTGCAAAGTTTCAAGACATAATGGGTGAACATGATATTCTGGATAATCATGAAGATGTAGGACTCAATTTTTTTGTTCTTTATTTAAAATAATATGCAAGAATGTGGTTAGGAATCTAGATGATGTTAGTGTGTTAGTGTTAAAACTTGGGATTATTTCCAGGGTTTATTTTTGGAACAATAGGGCATAAAGAAAGATGGTAGAATGTTGATTAATGAACTGCATGAGATAAAAAAAATAATCCTATAAGGAATCCAACCCAAGAGATGGTAGGTCAAATAAAAGAAAACCATACTACTTCTGATAGAATATATCTATTTTGTTCTTCCAAGGCATCAACATCAAAGGATGAAACCAAACCTACAACTAGGAATTCCATAGTTCCAACTCCTGACATCATGACGTCTTTAACTAAGACTCTTAAATAACTAACCATCAATTTGAATTAGCAATATAGAGTGACCAATAATAGTTTATTATGATTGGAAATAACCTTTTAGAATCAATTTCAGAGAAGGAATACATGATGGGATAAAAGTAGAGGTCCCCAAGATCAAAGACTCCATGTTCCTATGAATCCACCTAATATGGTCAATGGAGAACATTTCCCTTGGTGTAGAAAGTGTCAAGACTTGCATGACAAGGGATCATGCCCTGCATATACATTATAAAAATAATATAGTAGTTAATATCCAAATAGTTTTGATAGTCTCAATTATTTTGAAAGACTTGCATGACAAGGGATCATGCCCTGCATATACATTATAAAAAGAATATAGTAGTTAATATCCAAATAGTTTTGATAGTCTCAATTATGTTGATGAAGAGAACATCATTTGCAATATTCAAGGTAGGCTTTGTTGTATCTACTGAGCATATGGAGAGATAAAAGGGAAAAGTGTATATTCAAATAAGATTACAAAGATGTAATGGTCTGTTTCCTTCTCAAGAATAAATAAAAAGGATGGAAGAATAAATCCATCTGGGCCAAAGAAGCCTCATCCTATAAGAAAATTTCCTCAAAGACATCAAATGAACAAGATATTTGCAACAACAGATGGAGCCACTAAAGGTTCTGCTTCAGGAAAGTAATTGATAAGCATGGATTTTTATTTGAACATTGACTTGGCTAATGAGTTATCCAAAATAATAAAAAATTATACCTCACCTTGAATTAGCAAATATTTCATCGTAGAAGGAGAAATTGAATAAGTTTTTTAATGAAGGAGAAATGAATGGAGACTATCTAGTGGTATTCCAAGAAATGAATTAGGGTAGGGGGAATGGTGGTCATTCTCCTTTTTATATTTCATTGGTCATAAATGATTTGATCCTTCACAATTGTACATTGGATTCTTGAATTTCAGCAAATGTGATGAGTTTGAAGGTGATAAATCAGCTTGGTCTTAAAACAACTTGTCCATATATGAATGTATGCACCATGGATTCCAAAGAAATTAAAGTTTTTTGTCTAAGTAAGGAATTTCATGTTAATATAATGATAGACCTAGATATCTCAGTATTGATGGATGTAGTAATCATTGATGTTCTTTGCCCATGGGGTATTCTCTTGTGGGTTGCAATCCTTCAAGGTAGTATTCAGATGGACCTAACTTATGCTACCATACCCACATGTGAAGGTGCATGACTCACTTTATACAAGGAGCCACTTTTGAGGTACCATTTTGAAGATCCAAATGACCCAATGAATGAATTAATTTATAAAGAATAATACTTAGGAATTTATGTTTTCTTGGCCCATTCAATAGCCCCTATAGATGAAGAAGCATCTGAAAATAAGAGTGATATTGCTTGGAAGATGCATTTCAATGGAGATCAATCCAGAATAGGTGCAGGTGTCAATGTTATTTTCACATTGTCACTTCAAAGTGTTACCAAGATATTTTCTTATAGGTTGGAATTTGATTGTACAAATAATATTGCAAAGTATGAAACATTATGTCTTTGTATGGAGCTAGCAAGATATATGATAATTAAAATATCAAAGGTTATTGTTGATTCAAACCTAATTGTGACGCAATTTAAGAATCAATTTGTTACCAAAAATTGAAAGTTAAATAGGTACATGCATGTAGTGTGGGATTCCATAGAACTATTTGATGCATTTCCATTGAAGTAGTGTGAAGAGAACAAAATGTGAGATCTTATGCATTAGCAGTCTCTACCTCAACTTTGCAACCTTGTGAGGAATTTGTGGCTAGGGAAAGTAAAATGGAGATCATTTTGAGGCCCTATGTTCTTGTTAATTACAAGAATTTGCAAATTTTCCATGAAGATGCTCCAATAATAAGGTTCTTGAATCATTTGCAAGAGTTTTAGAAGACCAAATAAACTAGCAAGGAGAATATGAGGAGGATCTTGGGGTCATAGAATTGAAAGACAATAATTTTTTGAAGGTTCTTCTCCCTTTTGAGGAAATTATTTGAAAAATATGATATGTATAAACAAAAAAGAGAAGTAATCCTGAAGATAGTGTGGGGATAAATATAAGATCAAAGGAAATCCCAAAACTCATCTGGATTGGAAAGAATACTTTTGTAGATGAGAGAGGAGAAATAGAGAATCTTATTAAGGAGTATTAGGGATGTATTTTCCTAGATGTATGATGATCTCAAGGCTTATAACGAGGCTATAATTCAATACACCATCCCATTGAAAAAGGATTCCAATCCATTCAAACAAAAGAAAAGGCATATCAACCCAAAATTGGCTCCTCTTATTCAAAGGGAACTTCATAAAGTTTGAAGTACTCAAATCATATCACCTATAAGCTAAGTCACCCGGTTCAAGTTTGATTTCAAGTTTAGAGATCTTGAAGTTCGGAAAAAATTTGATAGTGAAAATTTTGGTAATAAAATTAGCATTAAGCTCGACAAACTATAAAATTTGAAAATTAAAAAAATATATGTTATAAAATTAATACACTCAAAAGCATATGATAGAAATGGAAATAGCATACCAATAATATACATACATACATACATATATACACATAATTTAAATAAATTTATTTTTAAATATATAATTTTTTTTATACAATTTCTATGAATAATAAAAATTATTAAGTTTAACTATATATTTTACATAAATGGGAAAATGGGTGAATCACGATTCAAGGTAGTGGTCTGGTGGTGGCATTCCAATTTCCCACTAGAGCAATTATCGATTCATTACCTCATGATCATATAGATATGTGTTATAAGAGATAACAATCTGGATTTATGAGGGAACTAAATAAAACAAAAAAAATATGAAATAAACACAGAGATACAATGATACTCAATTTCTATTAATGAATGAAATATGAAGGAATTGTAAAAATGCAAAGTGAAATGAACTCACTAGAATGGTGGTAACTTATCTCTGGGAAGAGATTTGACGGCATTGTGCATTCACAAGAAGATGATCACATTGAGGCGGAAGAGGAATTTTAACATAAATCACAATAAGAAAACCATAAACATCCAAAACTCTAACCCCAAAGGATGAATCACCAAAAGGTTTTTGGGCCCCGATGTAGTTAGTTGATACGTCAACTTCCCAGGCGTGTTATTTTTGCATACTATCTTCATTTGGGGCGCTCGGTAGCTCATCGAAATGGTCTAGATGAGGAGTACACATTTTGAATGGCATAGTACACACATTTTCAAATATATTAGGCACTTCTAGGCCAACAAATCGTTGTTTAGGGCCTCAAAATGGCCCTGAAATTTCGAGACCCAAACAACCCTTAGAAAAATTGCCAAGATGGAAACTATATTTTGAGCTAGTGGAATAGGTGGTTGGACACCTATGTCCACCTGGATCATTCATACCCCATTAGGAAGCAATGGTATTCATTGCGTTGAGTGCCCCCATCAAATGGGAAAACTTATGTTGAACTCGATGCTTGGTGAGCCACTTGCCTTGGAGCAGTAGCTTCCCTGCTTTGATAACCCGATAGAGTTGGATATTCTATTGGCAGGTACCCTTAACCTATGTGTCCATTATTTGATCAATGGTTTCATGTTCCATGATGTCATGTTTGAGCTTTGTACATTTCAGCTACTCTGCCACTTTCGATGTGTCCAGTATTAGTGAACAATATGGCCAAAGGAGGTACACATTGAATACTGGGTGCAAGCCAAGGAAGGGGGGAATACTTAACTCAAAATAATTGTCACCCAAATAATTGGTGATGGTGCAAGGTCCATAGAAAAGTGGACACAACTTCTAATGGGGTCATGTAAGGTGTTTTTTCTAAAAATGAAACCAAACCTTGTCTCCCACTTAAAAATTTTGTAGAAATCGGTGTTGATCATGGCGTTACTTGTACTTAGCATTGGCTTTCTATAAAATATCATGGACATATTTGTGGATGTGTTGGATACGTTCAATGAATTATGTGGCTTTGTCGGCCTCAAATTGAGTATGGTAATATTCTTCCTATGTGCATGCAAGGGGTAGTGCTACATAAATGGGGCCCAATGGTTGAAATTATAGGCCCACCTAAAAAGGGTTGTGGTTGTTCGAGCTATGGAGGGATATTTTGTAGTTGTGTTGAACATAAGGAAGGATCTCATCCCATGTACATGGATTCTTGGAATTGTACATGACATGAAATATATGCACAATCATCCTATTGACAACCTCTGTCTCTCCATCAGTTTTGGGGTGGAAGGTCATGGATTAGTGATCTTGGTGTCCAAAAGTGACCATAGGCTCAACCAAAATTTACTCAAGAACATATTGTCTCGATATACTATCATGATCTATGGTAGTCCAAAGTGTACCCACACTCATTCGAAGAAGATCTTGGTAGTGGCCTTGACTTTGATACTCTTCTTGCAAGTTTTCATAATGGCCATATTAGAGAATCGATCAAGAACCATGAATACACAGTCATTGTCATGCTTGGTAGAGGGTAGACCTGACACGTAGTCCATCGAGATGGATTTCCAGGGCCTATTGGGAGTAGGAATAGGGGTGTACATTCCTTGTTTTTTAAATGTTGTCTTGGCGATGGAGCAGGAAATGAAAGATATGATATACTTATTGAAATCCTATGGAATCTTTGGAAAATAGATATACTTTTGTAGTATTTTCATTATCTTCTCCACACCAACGTGTCCTTCCACTCGACTGGAGTGTGTTTCACAAATTAGCTTCGCACACTCTCTTGAAGGAACA
The DNA here is from genome assembly GCA_900067695.1 of Picea abies. Classification (NCBI taxonomy): domain Eukaryota; kingdom Viridiplantae; phylum Streptophyta; class Pinopsida; order Pinales; family Pinaceae; genus Picea; species Picea abies. The sequence continues at coordinate 6,224 of CBVK0100005561.1, read as the reverse complement.
TAGAGATGACACAAATTTCATAACAATCCATCCTAAAGATGAAAGTCGTCAACGATCGTGCATGTTCCCAACATCTGGTAGGCTGTAGCGAATTCAAGATTGTTATCATAGAGTTGAGAATACCCAAAGGTCTCATGCTCGCAAGAGTCTATCACTATGATTAGTGTTGCAACTGGAGGTCGATTAAGGTAGTCAATGACGTGATTGGTGCTCCCTTTCTTATATTTAATTTTGAGGTGAAACTACTACAAGTATGTGGACTAATTTTGATGGAGGTAATTCTATAATATTCCTTGTGAGATTTGCATGAACTGCAGAGGCTTGTGATCTATATGGATGATTGTCTCTTTCCCTAGAATGTAATGCTTCCATTGGCGATAGGCTTGTACAATGGAATATATATCTTTGTCATACATGGGATACTTACAGACGAGATATGAGAGTGTCTCATTATGATATGTCATTGGATAACCGTGTTGAGTGAGAACGACACCAACAACGTAGTATGAAGCATCTGTCTCAATCTCAAAAGGTTGTTGTAGATCAGGTAAGGTGAGCATCGGGGCTAAGCATAAATGATGTTTCATATTGTCAAATGATTTTTGTTGTGACCTATCCCACACAAATTTTTCTTTTCAACCACCCTTGGTCACCTGGATGAGGGGCGAGAATATGAAACACCAAAAGGATTGTGAGCCCCGATGTGGTTAGTTGATAAGTCAAATTCCCAAGGGCATTACTTTTTCATATGATATTTATAAGTCAAATTCCCAAGGGCATTACTTTTTCATATGATATTTTTTGGGGGTGCTTGGTAGCCTATTAGAAAGGTATAGACAAGGAGTACATATTTAGAATGACCCAATACATGCCTTTGTCTATCTACTAGGTGCTTCTGGGCCAAAACAAACATCATTTAAGGTCTCAAAATGGCCCCGAAAGTTCAAGACCCGAAAAAATCCTAGAAAAACTACCAAGATGGAAACTGTATTTTGAGCTAGTGAATAGGTGGGTGGCCACCAATGTCCACCTGGATCAGATAACCATGTCATGATGTATAACAGGACATGGTATTGTACATATGGAGGATATGAAAGCTACAACAATAGAAGAAAATAAATGTTTTTTCAATTCAATTCAAGGCAACCCAATTTTCATTTTTCATTACTAACATGTACCCTCCTGCAAGTGTTGGTGTTTTATCTCAAAATTCTAATGTTAATAATCCCTCCAATTTCTCTTTGGGAAATATATACGATGTGACCATTTTGGCAACGATCTCAAAGAATGTGTTTAACTATTACATAAAATATCCATGCCTCATCCCATAAACTGTAAATTTGAACAATGCATTCCTACAATTTTAAGAATTAAATGAATTTTAAAATATTACCCTTTCAAAGAATGAAATTACATAGAAATTTAAGTGTCGAATTATGGAAATCAGATTCAGCCGAACATAAAGGATGAATTTGAATGAATTAGTTTGTCGTCTCTTGAAATTCGACGAATTTAAAATTTCATGAAGGAATGTAGCAGAACAAGTTGAATTAGCCTATAATGAATTCATCATGGGTGGTGAATATAGTGGTAGTAAGGAATAAGAATGATGAAATCAAATTGTGTTGAATTAATGAATTTGAATCAACTCTTCATCAATCAAGAATAACGATCTACATCCTAATATGAAGCATCTACCATAGAGAGTTATTGGATTGATCATGTTATCCAAGTTAAATGGTTTCTCAAGATATAATCAAATTCTATTTAAGGAAGAAGACCATCATAAGACATATCTCACTACACCATGGGGAACATTTGAATATCTAAGGATGCATTTGGTTTGTTAAATGTTGGATCCACTTTTTAGAGAGCTATGGATTTTTATTTCAGGGATATCATCAAGAAAAATATTTAAATATATCAGGATGATCTAATGATGTTCTCAAAGGATAGAAGTGTTCATGTCAAAAATCTCAAACAAGTCACTGAGAGATGTAGGAAATATGGAATATATTTAAATCCAAAGAAGTCGTTGTTTATTGTTGATCGAGGGAAGCTCCTTGGGAATATAGTATCAAAGGATGGTATAAGACTTGATCCTAAAATAATAGAATCCATCAAGAGAATACTACTGCCAAAAAATAAGAAGCAAGTTTAGTCATTCTTTGGAAAGACAAATTTTATTAGAAGGATCATCCCAAACTTTGTATTTTTAACACAACCAATATCAAAATTGTTGAAGAAGGATTTTGAATTCAAATAGGATGATGAGAGAATAAATTCATTCAGAAAAATTAAGGAATTCTGTAACAACCCCAATTTTGGTAAGTTTTGATTACTCAAAAATCTTTCAGGATTTCTCATTTCCATCAGAATATACCATAGTGGGAGCGTTGTTATAGAAGAATGATCAAAAATATGGAACAACCTATTTCCTTTATGAGAAAGGAATTAAGAGATTCATAATTGAATTATTCTATTATGGAGAAAAAAGATTATGCCTTGGTCCAGTCATTAAAGCACTTCAAAGGTTATATTGGATATACAAATATTATTGCATATGTGCCTCATGCGGTTGTTAAGAATATATTGGCACAAGAGGATTGTCTAGGTGTAAAATGAAAGTGGTGTTGGTGCAGGCCTATTTTGGGGAGAAAATCCAATTTTGGAGCATGCACCATATATGGAGGAATATTTTGGGGAGAAAATCCAATTTTGGAGCATGCACCATATATGGAGGAAAAGTAGCATGTCGAAGATGGAGGAAAAGCAACATGCCAAAGACCAAGGAAAAGAAGCATGATGCACATGTGGACACGCCTAGCCATTGTAGGGTTAGGGTTTTTGATATGATTGTAATGGATATGAGCCAATAGAGTAGTATAAATAAAGGCCTAGGAGGTCTAGTAGAGGGGGGTTAATAAGCTAGTGAGTAGGAAAAAAGGGTTAATGATAGAGCACTCAGGAGAAGAGTGGGTTTTTTAGGGTTAGGTCATAGGTTGTGGAGCCTAGTGTGTTCTAGTCTGCCTCACATATTGAACTTGTCATAGTTTTTGGTTGTAATCATGGAGAATGTAATGCACGCAACATTGTATTTGAAGAATTATGAATAAAATAGCAGAAGAGACAAATATTTGTGGATGTAGCCCAAGGGGGTGGGTGAACCATGGTAACCATGCTGTGTTAATGTGTGTGAATGGTTATTTTACTATTTATGTTATTTATCAGTTAAAGAATGGATGTTATTTTACTATTTATGTTATTTATCAGTTAAAGAATGGATGTTTAGCTTAGATAATTACAACATGCATGCATGGTTTCCTTGATGAATGAATAATAGATATAGATGGATGAGTAATAAATATGATGCATGATAAAAAGACACACTTCACATTCCTAATCCCTTCCCTGAATATAGAAATTTGAGTCTTGTAGTCCCCCATAAGCTATTCTAAGTGAGATTGTGTTGTGCACTCTGTGCATAGTGTTTCCTTCTGGTTTACCAAAAGGGTCAATAGTTTGAGGGTTTTGTTGGAAACCTTTGAGATCAAAACCTCGGTCAGCCCAAATATCCAAAAAATGGTTTTGTTGTCAGTTGGAAATTGGAACTGCACAGGATAGATTGGAAGGTACCTCTTGAAGAACAATGTGAAGAATGAAAAAGTAGAAGGGAATGTACACGCCATGGAATCCAATGAAGGTGGATATTGAAAGATGGTTAAGGACAAAGGAACTCAAGTTTGCGCAAAAGGATAATAGAAACCCTAAATATACACTATGAAAATATCTTGATAGATATATGTTTAGTGAATTGCATGAAGTATTTATCTATGAATTTACACATCTGTTACATGAGTGGTTATTGAGGTTGAAGGAAAAGAATCTTATGAATCAGATAATACATATAGAGTGGCATCCTGTAGAGATCGCGTAGTTGCAGAAAGTTGATAATAAATTCAAACATGTAGTAGATTTTTGGTTAGACAGTATTATTGCAGGGTTTATCACTGAATTTGTAGTTGATACTACGAAGTCATACAATGTTGTAGAGCAATATTTTATGAAGGGACCCAGAGTTAGGTACATAATATCACTATATACTTACATCAAGATTGTATTATATGACAAAGTCATGATGACCACGGAGTCAAACAATTAAACTTCTCTACGTGCATGGGGAAAGGGGGGAAGCACTGGCAGGGATCTAATATATGGACATGGATATAGTTAAGGGGAAGAAAAAGGATGCAATGGACCCGATCATGATGGAGGAGGACCAGATAAAGAAGATAATGGAAAGAGTTGGAACAATGCGCAGCGGTAGACCTTATCAGTATAAGATGAATAATAAAAAGAGGGTTGTAGTTGAGAGAGAGGGATTGGTGAGAGAAGAATAAGAGATAGAGGATATTTAGGCTATGGAGAATATTGAGGAAATATTGTGCACAACATACAAAAGGAAAACAAGAGGTATAAGGTCAGGAATAGAAGGCAGAACTCCAGTCCATATCACAGTTAGTGTGGAACCTACAACCCCATGTGTGACTAATACACCTGAAGGAACACAATCTTTTAGACAACCAATTTTTAGTAGAAAATGTGTAGCAAGTCATGGGAACAATAGTGGAAAATCAACTCAAGTTAAAATTTTAGGAAGTAGTAGTCAACTATCTACACCGCATGGAAGCGGTAGTTCAACAAGTTTCAAAATGGCGAGAGTAGATCCCACTATCGGGTTACCATAGTTTCGTGGTGAGGCGGTAGAGCATCCTGAGAAGAATTTTTTCATCTGTGAAGAGATATGGGAGGAAAACTAGATCACATATGAGGATACAAAAGTGGTGTAGTTGGCTATAACATTCTAAGATTGTGCGCTAGACTAGTACATGATCCTTGATGTAAACAATCAACAAAGAGCACCAAAGACTATTTCAGAGGTAAAAAAGTTCTCGGTAAATGAATTTCAGAAGCTAAGTTCACATGATTAGTATATGAATGAAATTATTGAGATCAAGGAGAAACCAGGTGATTCTATCTAGGATATTGATCAAATGTTTAAACATATAAAAGGTAAGTTGAAGTACTCTCTTACTGGCATGCAACATAGGAAGTTATTTGTAAAATCACTATTACCACACTTGAAGTATCCTTTGAGATAGAAAAAGTTCCAAACTCGGGAAGAGGATCTACAAGAATCCTGGTCATTGGAAGAAAACCAGTATCAACAAACAGATCCAACGATAAAAGAGATGAAAGAGGATCTGAAGAATCTGACGTTTCAGTTGATATAGAATAAGGGGAAGGAGAAGAGAGAAATTGTCTAGTGCATGTTATGCAGGACAAAAGGACACCATAAGAATGAATTCCCAACCTTTGTGCAATACTTGGTAGCAGGGGTGCTAAACCCCTTGCCTACAAGAGGACCATGGTGTGAAATTTGTAAAACACATGGGAATGATCCATATTATTTTCCTATGATGTAGAAGTATAAGGTAGTTCCACAAATTTCTTACTGTATTTTTTGTAAATCAGTGGGTTGCGATGACAAGGACTGTAGAACGTTGGAATTGATGAGAGAGAACTTTAGACACCTACAGGGTGCAAGCAGAGATGATGATAGGGCAAGTTGTGCCATAGTTTAATAATTTGCAACCACAATTCAATATCACGTAGCCATAGTATAACAATGCACAACCATAGTATTATAACACACAGTATAACCAAATACCCTAGTATAATGCATCACGTGGAGATAGAGGTGAATTCAGAGGTGGAGGATGGGGAATAGGAGGATCTGGATGAGGCAGAGGGTCAATCGTATGCCATAATTGTCAACAACCAGAACACTATGCAATAGATTGGCCCCTCCCACTTGCGACATGAATGTATTGTCATGCAACAGACAACGAGACAAAAGATTGCTTGACATTATTGGGAAGAATACAGGAAAAAAGGAACCAAAAATTCAAAACGTACAGTGGATTTCTATAGAAGCTAGGGATGATGGGAAGAACATCAACATAGTTACGTGAGGAGGATCCAAGACGGGAGTTGATGTAGAGAAACAGGAACCATCTCAACACCAGTGGGTAAAGAAGAACATTGTGCCACAAAATAATTTTGACGTGCAGAAAGAAAAAGAGATGTTTAAGGAGGCCAGACAAGAAATTTTAAAGGAGAATGTTGAGTCTACATCAACTGCACAGCAAAATCATGATCGG
>CBVK0100005560.1:0-15375 GCA_900067695.1 Picea abies | reverse complement strand
TATATATATATATATATATATATTGGGAAGGATGGGTTTTGAACCCACAACCACTCACCATAGTCCAAGCCTTGGAAAACAACCAAACACCAACGCACCACACATGAGTCTTTACAAATAAATTCATATACATAAATAAATTAATAGTCATAAAATACTATCCCGAAGTATAATCTCCAATTATCCATGTTAACCAAACACTAAGTTCCATGCCCTCAACCATCGAGCCAAGCACCAAGTCCCTCCATTCCATTCCACCAGTCAAAGCCAAGCACCAAGCCCGTAAGGGAGCATTTTGTGCACAACATATTAACATTATAAAATTTTAATGTTAATAATGGGTTTGAAACCTATGATTATTAATCATATATATCCCCATGATTAATGAATGTAATAATGTAACTTTCTAATTTACAGGTTAAAATTCCTTGTAGAGTAGCAAGAGTTTGATGCATGTTATGGGAAATAGTCAGGGTAGAATAGGGGTATAATAGAAAGCACCATATAAGGGATCTGATGCACTGTGGCGAGTGTGGTACAGTTCTAGCGTAGCTACCGGGCAAGGGAGTCAGTATTTTTCTTAGGAAGAGACACCAATCTTAGATGCTTAACCCTAACCTAGCCACTTCCCCTAAAGAGAGTAACGTCTGTTTACAGACAAGTAAAAAAAAAACTTACGCCTAACCCTGTTTTCTAGTTTAAGTTACACAAATATGAAAATTCCTTGAACTCACCCTAACAACTTTGGTTGATGCAGGTTAAATCATACAGGATGGTTAGGACTCGAGGAAATCAAGGCAAAGGGGCATCATCGCAAGGACCGCCAGCGCCACCACCACCATCTCCTGAACTAGCTCTCATGCTACGCTCTTTGGAGGCCATAAATGAGACTTTAAACGGGCGTCAACCAATAGGGATCGAAGTGGAGCCCCCACAATATGGAACGGGTAATCCAGAAGCGTCAATGGATTCAGGGAGAGGACCTCCACCCGAATACATTACTAGAGAACTGCAGAAGATCAAACTTCCATAGTTTTCCACGGGTCGCGCCAGTGAACACGCAGAAGCATGGCTGGAAGGCATGACAAGGTATTTTTCCTTAAGGGACTATGCATCCACCTCCAAGGCGAAGATAGCAATTTTTCTGTTGAGAGACAGTGCCTTGAACTGGTGGGGAAACCTGGAAAGGCAACTGCATCTTACCCCGGACACCGTATCTTGGGAACTTTTCAAGGAGAGGTTCCGAAGGAAATATCTACCAGCTTACTATGAGGAACAACAGGTAGGAGCATTTCATGCTCTAGTACAGGGAATTAGGACCGTAAAAGAATATGAGATCAAGTTTATGGAAATGGTCACATATGTTTCATATATGGATAATGACCAATGACAAGTAGAACGCTTCGTCTATGGGTTAAACCCTAATATAAGGGCTATGGTGCGGATGTGGAAACCGTCTTCCGTAGTGGAAGATGTGGAAAATGCACGTTATGCAGAGGAACACATGAACTTAACCGGAGGTACGAGACCGACCTTTCCACATCATCCTGGATTTGTAGGGAAGGCCCCTAGGACATTTCCCAGGGGAGGGGACTCAAGGCCACCTCCATATGGTAATAGAGTCACACCAAGGATAGTAGCTACAGGGATTTCAATGGCAGCAAGTGCAGCATCCCATTCATCACCAATGATGCAGGTAGGTTCACGGCCATCTCAGGGAGCAACTAGTAGGGGCAGGGGTTCCAGGGGAAGGAACTCATTTCAAAGACAGTCATAGAACAGTGCGCAAGATCAATCCCATGTTACATGTTGGGGATGTGGAGGACCCCATTACCAGCGTGACTGCCCAAAGTTACAATCAGAATTTGTGCATAGAGAAGGAAAGGCCCCCATGGGAAGAGTAAGTAGCGGCCACCAGATTTATGTAGCGGTTAATAATTGCCAAGCCAAGCATCAATCCACGGTGGTGGAGTTTTCAAGTACACTAAATCGTATCAATGTTAATATTTTATTTGATTATGGTGCTACAAATAGTTTCATTTCACCATCTGCATTAGAAAAGAGTGGGTTGGCAGCCTACAATCACGATGACTTTAAACAAGTCGAGATGGCTTCGGGGGAAAAACAAGCAGTAGGACCTAGCATTGATAATTGTATAGTAGACCTGGGAGTGTGTACTACCAAGTTGAAGGTATATGTCACTGCTCTCGAGGCATATGACCTAATCATTGGAATGGATTGGTTAGAAGCTCATCAAGCTTTGGTAGATTATTTTGCAAAAAGGGTGCTTGTGTCGACGATGAAGGAAGACTAGTAGAGATCCAGGGTGTATGGAGAAAGGTGTCATTACGCTTTATCTCAACTATGAATGTTAAGTGATGCTTGAGGCAAGGGTGTCGACTATATGTAGTGGAAGCAGTGAATGAAAGGAAGGGACCCTCCTTGGATTAGTACCCGGTATTGTCATAATTTAAGGATGTTTTTCCAAACGAGTTACCAAGGTTACCTCCTGAGAGGGAGATTGATTTTACTATTGAGCTAAAACCTAGTGCAGAACCAATTTCCAAGACTCTGTATCGGATGACAGTGTCGAAACTTTGTGAGTTGAAAATGTAGTTGAAAGAGTTACTGGACTTAGGGATAATAAGGCCCAATGTCTCACCTTGGGGTGCACCGGTAATTTTTGTAAAGAAGAAAGATGGTTCCTTACAACTATGTATATATTACAGGGACTTGAACCGTGCTACAGTGAAAAATAGGTACCCAATGCCGTGAATAGATGACTTCTTTGATCAGATGAAAGGAGCAACGGTATTCTCAAAGATTGATTTGCGATCAGGGTATCACCAGTTAAGGATTAAGGAAGGCAATATTCCTAAAACTGCCTTTCAAACCTGGTTTGGACATTACGAGTTCATCGTAGTACCTTACAGATTGACCAATGTGCCAACAGTATTCATGAGCCTCATGAATGGTGTATTCTAGAAGTACTTAGACTGTTTTGTATAAGTCTTTCTAGATAACATCCTCATCTTTTCCAAAAACAAAAGAGAACATGAGGAACACTTACGAGTGGTGTTGTCCTGCCTTAGAGAGAACAAATTGTATGGGAAGTTGTTGAAGTGTTCCTTCTTTTAGAAAGATATCCACTATTTAGGTCATATCATTTTCGGTGAAGGAATCTCTGTGGACCCAGAAAAGGTAAAGGCCATTATGGAGTGGCCAGTGCCGAAAAATGCCCATGAGGTAAGAAGCTTCATGGGGCTAGCGGGTTATTATCGGAGATTTGTGGAAGGATTCTCAAAAATAGAGAAACCCATCACCATTTTGTAGCACAAGGGGGTCAGGTATGAATGGACAGAAGAATGTGATAGTGCATTAATTGATCTTAAGAGGTTACTAACTAGTGCACCAATTCTACGAGTGTCGGATATGGAAAAGGACTTCACAGTCTGCACGGATGCCTCAAAGCAGGGTTTGGGGGCCATGATAATGCAGGATGGAGGAGTGATAGCTTATGCATCAAGGAAGTTGAAGAAACACGAAGAGCTTTACGCTACCCATGATTTAGAGTTGGCAGTTGTAATGCTAGCTCTGAAAATTTGGAGGTACTATCTTGTGGGGTGGAACTTTGAACTCAAAATGGACCATCAAAGTTTAAAACATCTCTTCACTCAAAGGGATCTGAATGTCAGGCAAAGGTGATGGAGTGAGTACAATTTTGGTATTTCATACATCAAGGGAAAGGAAAATGTGGTCGCAGATGCCTTGAGTAGGAGACCACGTTTCTTCTCCTTGGTACCTTTAAAGGTCAATCTGAGGGACTTCAAACCTCCAGAGTGGGAGGAAATTAGATCCAAAGCATGAAGGATATAGTCTAGAAGAAGACGGGCTATTAAGATATCAAGGGAGGATGTACATCCCTGAATATGGGGATATTCGAAGCATCATACTGAAGGAAGCCCATAGAGCACTTTATTGTGTGCATCCGGGTGTGAAGAAGATGTATGCAGACATGGGGAAGCTTTTATTCTGGGTAGGCTTGAAGCGCGATGTAGTCCATTTCGTCGCCAAATTCTTAGAGTGTCAACAAGTGAAATATAACCACCACCACCCGGCAGGCCTCCTACAACCACATGATGTTCTTATGCCCAAGTGGGAAGTCATTTCTATGGATTTTGTTGTGGGGTTGTCGCTCACATCTCTTAGACACAATGCCATTCTTGTGATAGTTGATAAGTTAACCAAGAGTGCTCATTTTATTCCAGTTAGAGACACTTACGATGTCACTAATGTGGCACATGTGTTTGTAGGTGAGGTCATCCATTTGCACGGGATACCTAAGAATATCATTTCAGATAGGGACTCCAGATTCACTTCTAGGTTTTGGACAAGTTTGCAGTCAGCATTGGGGACTCAATTGAACTTAAGCAAAACTTATCATCTTGAAACAGATGGGAAAACTGAGAGACTATATCAGGTCATGGAAGACATGCTTAGGATGTATGTCATGGATAATCAAACCCATTGGGAGAAGTACCTACCTTTGGTAGAGTTTGCCTACAATAAAAATTTTCATAGCTCCATCGGAATGCCACCCTACGAAGCTCTGTATAGAAGGCCATGCAGAACGTTGTTGAGTTGGGATAGATTAGAAGACCGAGTAACAGTTGGGCCAGAATTGATTCAAGAGATGGAGGAACATGTGATTCAGATTAGGCAAAGACTAAAGGAAGCACAGGATAGGCAAAAAAGTTATGTGGATGCACACAGGACTGACCAAAGTTATGAAGTGGGAGACCAGGTTTTCATTTGTATCAGGCCTAACAAGAGTTCCATATGGTTCAGGAAGGGGACAAAGTTTTCACCTCGATTTATAGGATCGTTCAGAATCCAAGAGAAAATTGGACCCGTTGCCTATCATCTCGTACTGCCACCCCACCTGCATAAAACTCATAATGTTTTTCATGTATCTATTTTATGTCATTATGTTATTGATGAATCACATAAGCTAAATTGGAAGGAATTGCAGGTATCAGATGAGGGAACTCTCACGGTAGAACCGTTACGCATATTGGACCGTAGAGTCCAACAGCTCAGGAACCATCTAGTATACCAACTTAAGGTCCAGTGGGATAAGTATAGTCCAGGATCTGCTACTTGGGAAGACGCCGAGACACTATGACGAGACTATCCCTCACTTTTTTTACCACCTCAAGAATATGTTTCTCGAAGGTGGGGTGTATGTAACACCACCTTTTGACTTAGACAACCAGGATTACATGAGGCCTACACACTTTTATTTTCTATTCACAAGTGAAACTATTAAATGATACACTTGAACTTTTAAGACATATAAATTTTATGAATGTTTAAATGTATTTGGATAATGATGGATATGATGTGATCTACTATGTGAATGTAAATTCTATGAATGTCTAATTGTTATTGATGATGATGGATATGATGCGATCTACTATGTGAATGTAAATTCTATGAATGTCTAATTGTTATTGATGATGATGGATATGATGCGACATAATCTGTGAATGAGAATCCTATGAAGGTTTACGTGCTATTAGAATGATGTTGGATATGATGCAATCTATTTTGTAAATGATAATTTTATGAATAGGTGTCATCAATTGGATTATGGAATATTATGAGATCTATTTATAACTTGAAAACTTTGATGTTAAAGTTGTTGATACGCGGATACCGAATTGAAATTATGATTGTATGCAATTACATGATGATAATGCATCAAAATGTATGAGTTTGTGTTACAGACTAATCTGCAGGTTATGGGCTATGAAATAGCCAAGAGATAATGATGATGAAAGTGGATGTCGTGACCACTAGCCAATAAACATTATGGTATGAATATTTGTATGTGAAATTATATTGGTTTGGATGCATTGCTATGATATGTGGACCAGTGCAGGATTTCAGGTGGTGAGACTGCCCAAAACTGAATAGACGATGACAAAACTCCCAGCAACATGGTGCCACTGTAGATTCCATTGTAGGGTGTGTACCCTAGTCCTGTTAGGAGGGGTGGAGGCATTTCCCACCTTGTATCCTCCGAAACCTAAAGTCATGGGAGGATGATGTTAGCTCACGCTTCCCTAGACGTGTGATGATGACTGTTAGTTGCCTACTAGGGAAGCTTGGTCAAGGTAGTGACACTTCCGCTTACGGGTTCTATTTGGAGTTAGGTCAATACAGTTGACACTCCAAGATAGTCCAGTAGAGGAAGGATAAGAATGGAAGATGGAAGTGAGTTAGGGAGGAAGGATGAGTAGAAATAGTTGATAGTGTATGGAGATTTGTCTTATGGTGGAATTTATTGTTTTTCCTGCTGAAAAGAAAATGTGTATATATATGAATATTCATAATCGTGTAACTAAACTACAATTGTCTAAATAACATTGTTGAACTAGAAAATTATAATTAAAGGATTTCGCAAGCATTTGATTGGTTTATTTTCTATTATAAAATGAATAGTCTTGTTGAATGGATTGGATGCATATGGAAATTACTATAGAGATGATAGTTATTGATATTAGTACATGAACGAGACTTGTATGTACTAGCTACACATGCATTTCTTGCACATATACACTAGTAAGTATGAGTTTCTTGGCTTACTTACTAATAATGCCGGTTATTTTTTAGGAATGTGTGAATCATGTTTCTTTTCCCGTGTATCATAAAATACTTTAACTTTGGGACAAAGTTTCCTGAAGAGTGGGTGTATGTAACAACCCTAGATAAATGATTGCTTAAGATTTACCAAGTATAATTAATTAAATAATTAATTGTCCTAAAGTGTATTAGTTAAATAATGATTATTTATTAATAATATTAATTAATTAATTAATTAATTACTTATTGTTTAATATATGTTGGTTAATTAGTTAATTAATTGATTAACACATTTAATGTTTAGGGTAAAGAATTAAGTAATTAATAACTTTTAATTCATTATTATAAAACTTTAGGTATGTAGGGGGATGAAGCAATGAATGGAGGGATAAGGTGTTAAATGGAGGGATAAGGTGGGTGGCATTAAAGGAGGGTAGGAGGAGGTGAATGGAGGATATGAGGGGGAGAGGAATTCAGGAAAAAGGGGGGGCTTTTGGAAATTTAGGGAGGAGGAAGCATATTGGAGATTAGAGACTGTATTTCCGGGTTGGTATTTTCTAGTTTTGCAGTTTGGGGTGGATTGTTACAGGGGTGCACTAGGTTACTGGGAGTTTTGGGATCGGGGGCTAGGAATTCTCACAGAATCCTAGAGCTAGGGAGCCGAACATGCTCTGTTCTTAGCTGGCAGGGAGGAAAGATTCAGTTTTGGGCAGAGTTCGGTCAGAGAAACGGAGAAGACAACCGGAGATTGGGGAATTAGCATCAGACAGAGGTATGTATTTTAGTGATTATGTTGTGTTATGTGATGGATACGTAAGTTTATTTTCATGCAATTCATAAACAAAATTTATGCTGAATAAATTGTGATTATAAGTTGATGATTAAATTTTATATGATGTAATTTCTTTATTCTTTAGTTTAGCGTGTGTTTTATAAGGCTCTGTGGAGACATAGACCTTACACCGACAAGTATAAAGGTATGCTTCCATTGAAATGTTTTAATTATGGTGGTATTGGTTATTTTTCTTATAAATGTCCTCGCGGGAATAAAGACAGTGATGAATAAGAAGATTCAAAAATGGAAAAAAAATATCAAAAAGGAAACAAGAGAAGAAAAAAAATCTTCAAGAAAAGTTTCTACTCAAAGGAGGACAGTTCCTCATCAAACAAGGAGGATAACAATAGTGATAGTGATTCAGAAAGAGTACTCTTCATGATAGTAGAATAGATTCTGAATAAGAAGGTGAAGTTGATCTCAGCGCAGAGACAATCAGTGCATTAGAAGAACTCAGGAAAGAAAGAAAGAAAAATAAGTAACTCAAGACAAAGATAAAAATTAAACAGGGATCTCATAATTCCAACTCTAAAGAACTAGATCAGATGATCACAAGTCTAAAAATTCAAATAGAATAATAAATAAGAATTGAGGAAATTCTTAGAAGTCAAATAGAAGAAAAAGAGAAAACAATTGGAAGCTTGGAAGCAGAAGTAGTCTCTTTAAGGAAATATCTTCAGAAGAAAGATATGCGACAGAAGAGAACCAGAATATTGGATCAAATCATTAGCAGTCAAAGATCATCAAATGATAGATATGGTCTAGGATACAATCAAGTACATAATGATAAATGATCGAGCTCCAAGACAACAAAACAGGAAGCAGAACAAATAAGCTATGCATAGATTGTCAAGAAGGAAGAATGCAAGCCCCCAAAGAAGAACATTCCAGAAATAAAGAAGACTCAAGAAGATAAATTCAGAAGGAGTACATCACAAAGAAGATCGTCTATTACCAGGTATCAAAGATTATTTTATGGTCATTGTTTTAATTGTGTTAATTTTGGACATAAAGTTGTAAACTGCAGAACCTATGCCAAGAACAGAAGCAATAATGCAGGTTATCCCATAATATCTGATGAAGCATGCAGCAAGAACCAAAATAGTTTTGGTTCCTTGAGAAATGGAGTAGAATGATACAAATGCAAAAAAATTGGTCACATAGTGAAGAATTGCAGATTGACTATTCCACCCATGGAATCAAAGAAGAACATTGTTAGTCATATATCAGAACCACAAGGGATATGGAAAATAAAGAAGAATCAATGTTCACTTTCTCTACAAGACCAACATAGGAAAATTGATTGGTATGTTGACAGTGGTTTTTCAAAGCATATGAAAGGTGACAAGAACATGTTTCTAACTCTGAAGAAAGAAAAATATGGATCAATTTCATTTGGAAATAATCATTCAGCTAAAATTATAGGGAGATGCACAATTAAGCTTATAAGAAAATATGCCATGGCAGAAAATGTTCTATTGGTTGAATTTATGAAGCACAATCTGTTGAGTGTAAGTCAAATGTATGATCAAGGACACACACTTCTGTTCGACTCAGAGAAATGTGAAATAAGGAAGGAAGGATCATGCAGGTTAGTAGCGGCAGTTAAAAGGACTCTTAACAACATATATATTTTGAATGAAATTGGAAAGGAGGGTTGTTGTTTAGGAAATGAAAATGAAAGTTGACTCCGTCACAAAAGAAAGGGTCACATGCACTTTGAAAATCTTGTCAAAATCAGCAGAAAGAAAGCAATAAGAGAAATTCTTGAAATCTCAAAGCCAATGAATACTCTATGTAAGCATTGTCTACATGGAAAATAGACCATGAACAAGTTCAAATAAAAGGATTACTCAACAACAAAACCATTGGAGATTGTACACACTGATCTATGTGGACCAACAAAGACAAAGGGATTAAATGGTGAACAATACTTCATGTTATTGCCTGATGACTACACAAGAATGGCTGCAGTTTTATTTCTTAAGAAGAAGTCAGAGGCATTTTAGCACTTCAAGATATATAAAGAGATGGTTGAAATAGAGATAGACTTGAAAATCAAATGTCTAAGATCAGAAAATGGCGGAGAGTTTACATTGAAAGAATTCATGGATTTTTGTGGAAAACAAGGGATAAAAAGGGAATTCTTAGTAGCCACGACACCTCAACAAAATGGAGTTGTTGAAATAAAGAGAAGAACAGTACAGGAAATGGACAGAACCATGTTGAAATATTCCAAGTTAGGTGACATGTTTTGGGCATAGGAGGTACATACAATAGTTCAAATCTTGAACAGAGGAAAGCTTAGAAGTAACAATGATAAGACTACATACGAACTATGTAAAGGAAGTCTGACAAATGTGAAGCATTTTAGAGTGTTTGGAAGAAAGTGCTACATCAAAAGAGAAGATGGCAGGATTGGAAAGTTTGACTCCTAAGTTGACAAAGGTATATTTTTTAGGTACTCAAGCAAAAGCAAGGAATACAAGTGTTTCAATGTGAGACTCAACAAAATAGTGGAAATCATAAATGTACAAATTGACGAGACAAGTGTATGAAATATCAAAGAAGAAAGAAGAGACTTAGCAGAGAAGGAAGGATAATAGGACTTGAAAGAAGAAGCATAAATGAAAGAAGTGGAAGACCAGCCAGAAGCAGAGAAAAAGGAAGATGACCAGCAAAATATTTATATATCTCCCAAAACTCCTAGTAGGCGAATATAGAAAAATGATTCACCAGATTAGATCATTGGGAATATCTATACAGGAGTTGAAAATCAAAGAAAATTACGCTCACTAGAACAAAGGCATCTAGCATTGTTATCCATAGTTGAACCCAGTATTTTTGAAGAAGATGACACATATGAACACCGGATCAAAGATATGGAAGAAGAACTGGATCAAATAGAGAAGAATGAAACATGGGAACTTGTTCCAATGCCTAAAGATAAGAACGTGATTGGTACAAAATGGGTATTCAGAAACAAGTTGAACGAGGATGGACAAGTAACCAGGAATAAAGCAAGGTTAGTGTGCAAGGGATATGCCCAGGTTGAAGGAATAGATTTTGAAGAAATGTTTTCCTAGTTTCCAGAATGGAAGCAGTCAAATTGATATTTGCTTATGCATGTTCAAAGAGAATCAAAGTATATCATATGAATGTAAAGTTATCCTTCCTAAATGGAGAACTAGAAGAAGAATACTACATCGAACAACCAGAAGGATTTATATTGTCAGAAAAGGAAGATTATGTTTTCATATTGAAGAAGGCATTATATGGACTCAAACAAGACCCCATAGAATGGTATTCAATATTGGATAGGTATCTACAATAGCAAGGGTTCAGGAAAGGAAATCCAGGCAACAATATCTACATAAAGATAAATCAAAATAATTTGTTGATACTTGAATATTATGCTGATGACATTATTTTTGGCAGTGATGATGATAGGATGAGTCATAATATTTCTAAAGACATGCAGAATGAATTCGAAATGTCATTACTTGGTGAGTTGTCTTTATTTTTGGGACTCCACATATGTCGGCTAGATATAGGTATTTTCATCTCCTATACCAATTATATCAAATAAATGTTGAAGAAGTTTGGAATGATAGATTGCAAGCCTGTAAGTACTCCCATGCAGACCAATTGAAAATTGAGCAAAGAAGATATATCCAAAGATCCAAATCAGAGACTCTACAGATCTATGATTGGCAGTTTACTCTATGTGACCGCATCAATATTGGATGTGATGAAATTTCTTCGATAGGTGGAAAAATTTCAAGCAACACCGAAGGAAACACATATTATGGAAGTAAAGAGAATATTCAGATATCTGAAAGGAACAGAAGACTATGGATTATGGTATTCAAAAGGGATTGATCTATATTTGGTTGCATACACAGATGTAGATTGGGTAGGAAGTATTGATGAAAGAAGAAGTACAAGTGGAGTAGCCTTCTACTTGGGTGATTTTCTGGTATCTTGGTTAAGCAAGAAATAGTCTTCAGTATCATTTTCCATAGCAAAGGCAGAGTATATTGCAGCAACAACATGATGTACACAGGTTATTTGGATGAAGAAAACTTTGCAGGACATACAGGTGGAATATGATGAGCCTATTCCGATATTTTGTGATAACACCAATGCTATCTCTAAGAATACAGTGATGCATTCCAATATGGAACACATTCTGATCAATTTTCACTTTATACGGGAACATGTTACAAAGAAGATAATCAAGGTAGAGTATTTTGGGACAAAAGAGTAGATTGTAGATATCTTCACCAAACCTTGTTTCAAGGGAGACTTTTGAGTATCTCTAACAGAAACTTGGATTAGTTTCATCCCCGCAGTGAATGATTTTTGAAATACTTGAATGATTTTTATTAGAGATGTACATGAGGAAGAACCATGAATATAAACATCATTAGATATCAAAGTCTTACTGACAGGGGGAGCAACCCCAAGGAGAAGTCATCCTTTTCCATTGATGTCAAAGGGGGAGAGAAAAACAAAGGGATGGAAGAGAAGAGGCATGAAGACAAGGGATCCAACACATGAAGACAGGGGGAGTCAGCATGAGAATGAGTGTTTTCATTATTGTGTCAAAGTGTTTCCATCAACTCCAAAGGGAGAGATTGTTGAAAGATTAATTAATTATAGAAAAAGATTAATTAAGTATTGCATGGATAATTAATTATTGATATTGGTTGTCATTGATGTCAACCCTTGAGAAAATTTGCTTGTCAAAGTAAAGTGGGAGTAGAAAGAATATGATTAATTATTGTAGGGATAATTAATTATTGGAGGGAGAATTAATTATTGTAGGGATAATTAAAGTGTAAACAGAAGATAAAAGGTTGCATGTGAGTTGCATGACATCATGAGTTTCATGGAAGTTGCATGTCGTTAAGAAATTTCTCTTTATAACACATAGAAGAGTCCATTGCAAATAACTTATGTGTATTCACTTATGAGAATATAGGCTAGAGATCTAAGGCAGTGAGTCGAAGACAAAGAAGCCAAGAGAAGTAATAAGTTTGAAAGAGTTGAGAGTACAAAGAAGGGGTTTCATACAAAAATTCCTTGAGTATATATGTAGGTTTCAAGAGGAAAAGTGTGGACATCCACAACCTGCAGTGAGGGAAAGCGCAGATACCCGTGGGCAAACAATACACACAGTCGTGGACCTGTGAGAAAAAATACAAGAAGATCAAGGTTTTGGAACTCAATTCATCTTTAGGGTAAATGTATGTATTCCTGAGTGTGTTAGAGAGTTATTCTGAAGAAATCAGGAACATGTATGTCTCAGTGATTCATAAGAAATTGGTTTGGAGAATTCTCTTGTGGATATTGGTATGAGGTGTGTGTGGTTGCAGTCTTGATGAGAGATTGATATCAATAGTAGTGGTAGGAATATCAAAGACAATAGTAGAAATAGGTTATTAGTGATATAGGTAGTGACAGATTGGTCTACATCTACATTTCAAGGTAGTTGGATCGAGCAAAGAAAGGGGGTTGTAGACCCTTTCTGGTTGGAGCCAGAAAATTAGGGAGTTGGAGCTTCCTTCAAGTTGTAGCCTGTAAATAGGGGGTTGGAGCCTCCTTCCAGTTGTATATGGAGAAATATGGAGTTGGTGCTTCCAATGAATGTACTCTTTGACAAATAAGAAAATCATTCTGTGGTTTTTTCTCGCATTGGGTTTCCACGTAAAGCTTCAATGTACTATTTTATGTGTTGTTTATGCATTGATTTATGGTATTGATGCTACATTGAATTCTGATTTAATATCATTGAAGATTTATATTGTGATTAAATAAATAAAATTACTAATATTAATTCACCCCTCCTCTCAGTATTCCAACACAACAAAAATGGGTTACAAAGATGCTAGGTCATGACTTTGAAATTATATACAAGAAAGGAAAACATAATATTATGGCAGATGTACTTTCAAGGAAAGAAGAAGAAACAGAGGTTTCATTATGTGTTATTTATAATCCACAATATGATTGGGTGGTTGAAGTAAGGATATAATGGAAGAAATATCAAGAAGTATGTAAGATCATTCAACAACTTCAAGAGGACTCCAATGCATTATATAAATTTGTATGGAAGAATGATGTGTTATGGTATCATGATCACCTATATTTATGTAAGAATTGCCAACTCAAACAGGAGGTCCTTTTGGAATTGCACGCTTCTCCTATAGGAGGAAATTTAGGGTTGTTGAAAACTTACCACATGATCAAGAAGGATTTCTTTGGGAAGGTATTAAGACTAATGTTCAAACGTTTGTGTCTGAATGTGTGGTTTTCCAACAAAATAAGGGAGATAAAATCAAGACTTAGGGTCTCCTACAATGATTAGTTATACCAAGTCAATGATGGGAAGAAGTTTCAATGGAATGTATTATAGGTTCACCCAAATCTAAAGGAAATATGATCATCATGGTAGTAGTGAACCGACTGACTAAGTATGCCAATTTTTGCTCTCTCTCTCTCTCTCCCTCTCTCTCTCTCTCCCTCTCTCTCTCTCTCACCCTTTTAAAGAAAGTACAGTAGCCGCATCATTCATGGAAACAATTTAAAATATACATGGAGTCCCCAATATTATTGTATGTGAAAGAGATCCAATTTTCACTAGAAATTTTTGGACTAAATTATTTTTTTTGTTTTTGGGTACTCAATTGGCTCATATCTCATCTCACCATCCTCAATCTGATGGGAAAACTGAGATTGTGAATAAATGTCTAGAAGGGTATATTCATTGCATTGCATCTGAAAAATATACACAATGGGTCAATTGGTTTCCCTTTTGATCCATGTGGAAATTGGTTGCCACCCACCTATTCCACTGGCTCAAAATACAGTTTTCATCTTGGCATGAGTAATATTGGGTCATTCAGAATGTAACCAAGATATATGTAAAGGCATGTATTGGGCCATTCGGGATGTGTAATACTTGTCTAGACCTTTCCAGTAGGCTACTAATCTCCCCAAACAAATATCGTATGCAAAAGTAAATCCCCCAAGAAGTTGATGTATCAACTAACCATGGGTCCCACAAACCTTTTGGAGTTTTATCTTCTGGGGTTAAGTTTTTGGATGTTTAGGGTTTTCTCATTGATAATTTATGACAAACATCTTTTTTTGCCTCACTGTAATGATATTCTTGTGAATGTGCATACCCATCGCATGTCTTCTCAGAGATAAGCTATCACCATTCTAGTAGGTTCATTTCACTCTGCATTTTTACAGTTCCTGCATATTTCGTTCATTAATAGAAATTGAGTGTTATTGTATCTCTATGTTTCTGTCATATTTCTATGTTTTATTTTGTCCCCTCGTAAATCTGGATCACCTTGGAAAAATGGTAGTACAGCACATTCTTCTATAATTCATCAAAAATGTCCCCATTTCTAGCACTTTATGGATATCATCCTCCATCCATCACATCTCCCTTGAAAGGGACTGCAAAGGTTCATGTAGTGGAGGACCACATAGGGCACCAATAAGAGGTTCTCAAACTATTGAAGGAAAACTTGGTTATGGCACAAAATAGTATGAAACAACAAGCATATGAGCATCGCAGTGAAAGGGAATTTTAAGTGGGGGATTGGGTTTTTTTAGGATACAACCATATAAACAGATGTCCATAAAGAAACAAAAAAAGGGAAAAAAATTAGCACCCTGTTGGGATCCTATAATTATAGGTGACTCGATTCTTCGACTGTTGATTTGTCATTTCTCTTGTTATGACGAAGTATGGCTCGGTTGATCATGTTTCCTCCCTCCATTCTTTTCTCTCGATTCCCCATCACCCTGCTGCATCCTTCATACACGTTGCGCCCTCACTCCCTTGTCCTATGGCCCCTTTGACTACCTCT
>CBVK0100005559.1:0-15376 GCA_900067695.1 Picea abies | reverse complement strand
CTTGTGTAGTGGGGAGGTCCGAGGGTCGAACCCCACGGCCTCCACATAAATTTTATATGACAAAAAAGTCAAACCCAGGGTGCCACATGGCATCCCTTCATTGGGCCACGTGGCACCCTTCTATTCATCCAATGATGCCACGTGTCAACACTTTATTTAGCCACGCTAACCAGTAAATGCTTGCCACGTGTCACAACATTACTCGTCTACCAAACGACCAATCACATCGTGACACGTCATCTTCCTGCCACGTCGATTGTACGGTCGCCACGTCAGCTGTACGGCCTCTGCCACGTCAGCTGTACGGCCTGCCCAGTCAGCATCCTCTTTTTTACCTATTTGGCTCGGCAAATAGATCGCGATAACTTCTCCATACGGACTCCGTTTGCGAAAATAAATATACCACCAGAATCAGGAGAACGAGACGGACGCAATGGTACCATTTTCATTGCATTCCAAGCACTTTGAAAATTGAACAAATTTTAGACCCCTGGTCCAGATTCTTATCATTTGCCAAAAAAGGGAAGGCCCATGGGATTCGACCCTGGGACCTATGCCAACTAAACAACTTGATATAACATTCATCTGCCAGTACGCCAACCGTCTCTTTATTTCTTGACCGTCGAATTGTTGTATAAGAAGGGGGCCTCTAGTCAATGTTCAGGACATGAGAGACATGTAAGACCAAGCGTGTCCATACGGTATGGATTTGGGCGTAGTTTTCGAGATTTCTTAGTCATTTATTGTAGAGGCAATGGCACAATAACTGAGGCAGGGGTGTCTCTCGGGCCTGAAAGTGTCAGACTCCGATCGAGGCATGGAGACAAATATTTTTAGGTAAAACGATGTCATGAACGTAGTGGTGGTGTTATTTTTCTGATCTAAGCAAAGCTTCTGTAGCTTAACTCTAGAATGAGGTACACTTATGTATTTTGCCCAATTCTTTTGTGGAGTTAATAAAAATACCTACCCATTTTATAATAGGACTCAGAGACTTTGTAGTCCACCAGGGACGAACTCCGTTATCAAGTTTTTGTGTTCATATTTCATTCTTATGTCTCTTTTTTTTTTTTCCTTATTTATGGTGTACTGTTTCTGATCATTTAATACAATTCTTTAATAAGTCACTTGACAAAAAGATACTGGATCACCAGTGAAGGAAATGCAAATGAAGAACTTGTAAGTAAGTTGGTTCCTACATAACAAACAATTGTGGGGATCGGTGTCTACAGGAGGTCGGTGCCTACAAATAGTATAGGGGATCGGTGTCTCCAGTAGGTCAGTTCCTACAAATACTAGAGGGGATCAATGTCTCTTGCAGGTGAGTTCCTACAAACAACAAAGGGGATTGGTGTATCCAATAGGTTAGTGTCTACAAACAAAAGATGAGATTGGTGTCTCTTGTAGGTTGGTTCCTACAAACAGAAGAGGGAACTGATATCTCTTGTAGGTCGGTTCCTACAAACAATCGTTGGGATTTTTGTCTATAATAGGTTGGTGCCTACAAACATTTGTAACCGTGGGTTGGTTCCAACAAATTAATAAAAACAAGTTTTTGTGGTTTTCTCCCGAAATGGTTTCCATATTAAATATTGTGTCATCTGGTTGTTATATTTATCTAATTTCTTCATTATGGTTTATGAATGTTAAAAATAAAATGATAGCCTTATACCGATTCACCCCCTCTTAGCATAAGTGTGTGCTCAACATTAACAAATATTTTTCCAAGGGATAAGCAACTATTGTGCAGAACCTTGTTTGGAAGGTGTTTTGGGACTAAATCAATAGCGAAGAGATAGAAACAACAGCAATGATATTCACTATTAACCCAAGCTTCTATTTGGTCTCAAGATAATGTTGTATGTGATACCAAATAAAATAAAATTTAATATTTTTTTATGACTTCTTCATACTTTTCGAGTCTAATGAATTTAGTTTATAATGGTGGTTTTTTGGTAGCCCGTGGTATTTATCTACCTTCTTGTATGAAATCCTTTATATATATACTCTTTCTATGCACAAAGAAAAAAGAGTTGAGTTGGATCTTTATATATGTATTTTGCTAATAAATAAAAGAATTTGATCCTTCCCAATGATTTTTCCATGTAAAATCTATGGTGTTTTTTTCTTTTTTTATTTATGTCATTTTTATTATGTTTGATGTTTATTTTCTAACATTATATATTGATTAAAAATGATAAACATTAGATAGATCCAAAGTGTGAGAGAAATGAATTCTATTGCAAGAGTGAGAATATATATATATATATATATGAATTAATTATGCATGTCATTAAATCAACAACATTGAAATGTTTTAATGAAAATATTTTTTCTACATTCAATTTTCTATATATATACTTGATTGGGATTAATAGTTAAGAACATGTGTTTCCTCTTAAGAGGTCACAAGTTCAAATTTAGAGGGAGTAGGGTATGTCTCTTGTCCCACAAACAAGGGGTTGTCATTAACCAATTTGGTGTTCTGAAAATTACATTATTATTATGAAGGTGGACATTGAAATATTTTGTTGTTATTAACATTTCTCTTTGAATGTCAAATATAAACTTCATGTTGATCACCAAAAGTCTCAACACACTCTCCGAGTCTGGGGAGAGATCGGGGTGGGTTCCAAGTGGGTTAGTTTCTCATCTGGAAAAATGTTGATGACCAAAAGTATTACACATCTCCATTGTACATTGAAAAACACCTTTAGCACCATAATCATACTAACTAAAAATTTGAGAAAAAAATGACATTGAATGCCATATTTTTATTATAATAATAAAAGTCTACTAAAAGAGCATATTGAATTCTAACTTCTGCTCAGATGAAGTCATAGTAATTATTTAAGCCTTGGTCTAAATGTTCTAAGAATTTTTTTTGGTCATATTACTCTTAAACTTTTGAAGA
Source organism: Picea abies (assembly GCA_900067695.1). Taxonomy (NCBI): domain Eukaryota; kingdom Viridiplantae; phylum Streptophyta; class Pinopsida; order Pinales; family Pinaceae; genus Picea; species Picea abies. Next base: position 12,462 of record CBVK0100005559.1, on the reverse strand, counting down.
AAATCATGGAAAAAATTGTTAGATCAATAAATTTGAGTGATTATTTATGTATAATCTAAGTGTCCCAATAACTTTTTGACAAAAAAACATTTAAACATATTTTATGTTAAAGATTTATTTAATCTTACACATATTTATATATATATATATATATATTTTTATTGCAGCAACCATTTATTTTTATTTTGAATAATGTGATCTAATGAAAATGACATTATATTGAATTGTAATTTCGGCTAGGATCAAGTCAGGGTAATTATTTTAATCTTAGACATATTTTATTGCAGCGACCATTTATTTTGAGTAATCTGATGTAATAAAAATCACATTTTTACATATATAATTGGTATAGTCATGTGCAAATCGTTATTTAACCATTTATTTTGGTAATTTAATGTCCAAAATCAGACTTTCTAGGATATTGTCGGTAGTGTCATGTGCAAATTAGTATATAATATGTTACAGGAAGAGCATAAAGTAGTTCAGAAGTACGAAGGAGATTGAATAAGAACGCGGAATGTGATAATTCTTTACAAAAAAACCAATGACAGCACAGTATCACCTGGGATGAATTTGTCTCACACAATTTGTTCACTGAATGAAATCTTAACATATTCAATGACAATAAAGGTGCGCTGAATTTGTTTTATACTCTTTTAAATTGAAAAAAATAATTATATTAATGAATATAAAGACTCTTTTACAGTAATATGACTGCCAGAAAAACACTTGTTACTTTTCTATTATATAGTCAATCATATTTTTATAGTAATATTTGTTCTATACACTTTTAAATTGAAAAAAATAATTACGCTGAAAGCGTATACTTATTGATAATGAGTATAATTAATCAGCTTTTAATTTAAAATTCTAATCTGATTGTTAACAATTGAAGATGCTGGCATATTCTTAGTCTTCCTCCCAAATCAATGAATGTGATTTACTCTTCGTAACTTCCTTGTATTTCTGAATGCATCCATTACCCTGTTTACTTTTTAGCATTTACCTAATCATATTAAGAAATTACTGCAGCACTATATGATTGCCACGTTTAAATGATTAACCTTTCAGATTACCATTTACATTTCCTCAACTGTCCAAGCGTTTCATTTTCTGGCTGCCTATGCGTTTCATTTTCTGTAAACGTTTCATTGTCACCACAGATTTCAACTGTCGAGTTAACGGCTGTGCCAGTTATATTAATAAATATAAAGACTCTTTTACAGTAATATGACTGCCAGAAAAACATTTGTTACTTTTCTATTATATAGTCAATCATATTTTTATAATAATACGACTGCTGGAAATACACTTGTTACTTTTTTATTATATAGTCAATCATTTTTACAGTAATATGTGACTGCTGGAAAAATACTTGTTACTTTCCTATTACATCCTCAATCATATGAAGTATGAGTTATGGGACACAAAAAAATTTCATCTTCCATCCTAAATTTATAAATACATTTCTCAAAAATTACAAATTTACTGTATTTTCAATATATATTTGAAAAAGACTAATCTCAATATCTTTTACTTTGCTGCAACAATTTAATAGTTAATTGACAATCTTTCAAATCTCTCAATTTGATTTTCCATACCCACTGCCAAATATATTCCTTCTTCCTTCATCTATAAGGCTTGTTTTGATAGTTGATCTCTTTATTAAAAGATATATAGACTCTAATATATTTAACAGTGGGGGTTGGACACGAGATACCCGTCGATCTTCTTGAACATCGCAATTGCGTTTTCCTTCTAGGTATGGTTTCGTAGTTGATGATTCTGGTTACCACACACATCCCCTCTTCTTTGGAAACCAGTTTCATTCCACACCTCAATTTATATAATTTCTCAATAAAAGTAATAATAAATACTGTGTTTATCGCAACAAAGTAATAAATGTTGTATAAGATGAGATATACACTGTCTGATTTGATTTGAGATGTTTTAAATCCAATTGTATATAAACAAGACACACCTTGCAGCAAAATAATAAATACCCTGCAACAGAGTAATAAATATTGACAGTAAACAATATGCATTTTGTCAGAGTAATAAATACTAGCAAACAATATGCATACTACGAGTAATAAATGTTGTATAACATGGAATACATATGGTCGAATTTGAAATGCTTTAGATCTAATATTTCAAATCCCAAGGTGAATTTGAAATGTTTTAGATCTAAAGTATTTAAAATCCCAAGGTGTATATTCCAGATCCATACAACATTTATTACTATGCTGCAAGATGCATATTGTTTGCCATCAACTCTATAATGCAAGATGCATATTGTTTTCCATTTATTATTATATGATGCCGGATGCATATTGTTTACCATCAATTGATGACAATAACTGTTATATAAAATGAGATATATACTATCAAATTTTAAATACTTTATATCTAAAATATTTCAAATAACACTATATATATTCTAACTTATATAACATTTAATATTGTTTGCATCAACTCACACTGCTATGCTGTAAAATGCATATGGTTTGCTCAACTGAATCTCTATTGGCTTTCCTAAATTTAAATATACTTAGGTAACATTGTGATTTTTATATTCAGGTGAGATGGTAATCAGGTTATAATATCCAAGATTTTTTTTTGTTGTAGTAGTTGACTGAGTGACATTATTCACACGAGTTTTGTCGTCCCGACAGACTTTGTCCTTTATTTCATTCATTCTTCTCGAAGGTCGAAGCTGGTTGCGGACGGCAATCAGATGGCCACGATGATTGATTTCAGTGCTCGTCTCTATTGGCTCTGCTGAATTTAAATATATGCAGTTCCCGTTATGACTTTTGTATGCAGATGAACGAGATATAATAAAATCAATGCTTCGTTTCTTTTCATATTTATACCGAAACAGTGGAATATGGTGGTTATAAAACTAATTTCCACTGCCAAAAATGTCAACGGATCGGCCGACTAAACCGACATTTTCGCATGTTCAATGTTTATCAAGCGAACTGTGGGATCTTGGGACCCAAGAGTATAGCCGTTATGATTCTTCTCAATAATAGTATAGAATAGAATAAGGAGTAAATTAATTTTGAAGCAATTTAGATTATCGAAAATTAAATAAAGATAGGAGTTTTAAATTGACAAATATTTTGTTTTTTAAATGTTGTAGTTATGTTTTAGTTTTTGAGATATTTTCTGTTTAATTTTATTAGAAATTTTATGAGAAATTGTTGGATCTGTGAATTTGAGTGGTTAATTATGTATAATCTGGGTGCTCCATATGTTTTTCAAGAGGCTAAATCTATTTTTGTATTCAGAAATGCAATTTAAATAACATAAAATTGTGATTTCATGCAGATTTATGACATTAGATTCTTATGAAAAAAACCAAAAAGTCAAACACATAAACATTATCTTTTTAAATACTTGAATTGGAAAGAAGTTTGTTAAAGAATGCATAAATGCAATTTAAACAACATAAAATTGTGATTTCATGTAGAGTTATGTAATTTAATTCCAATGAAAAGAACCAAAACATAAAACACTTAAACATTTTCTTTTTAAATACTTAAAAGAGAGAATTTTGTTAAAAAATGGTGAAAAAAGTTTGTTAAAAATTTAGATGATTTTGTATAACATTAACAAAATCATTTCATTCTCAAAAGTCATTTTAATGATCCCAAATTTCCTTAAATATAATTTATTTAATAATAATAATAATAATAATAATAATAATAATAATAATGTATTTTTAAAGCCATATATACTCTATTCCTCTAGATTTGAACTTGTGATATCTTAGGAGGAAACACATGTTCTTAGCCATTAGGTCCATTGTATTTTGAATCTTAATTTATTTAACAAGTCCTCCAAACTTAATTGAATGATGTTTTTTCAGAGGCCAGGTGCAAAATCAATCTTTGACCTTTCTCAATGCCCAAATGTACAATAAATCTTCTCAGGTTAGGTTAAGTCATTGCGATTTTTGTTTTTATCTTAAAAAAAATATTTTGGTTTAATTTTTTTTTTTAATTTCATTTTAATTCTTTTTCATTTAATTATTTCTTTTTATTTTGTCATAAATGATTTGATTTAATAAAAAAATTTAATTATTTTAATTTTGTATTTCATATTTTATTTTATTTTATTTTATTTTATTGATGATGATTATTATTAATGTCCACTAAGACCTAAGATTTTATTATTATGATGATTATTATTAATGTCTATCAGACCTTAAGAGGGTAAGTGATTACTTGATTCTTTAGAATTTTGTTTTTGTGCTAGAAAAACATTAAGAGAAGCTTTCCAAGATCACCATACTTTTGTTGAGTTAAGATGTTAGGAAGGTTGGTAGTGTGATAAATATTTTGAAAATGGGATCTAATATGGGTATAGGCTGGACAATCTAAGAGAAAGTGCTTTTGATCTTCAATCTTTTTAGTGTCACAAAGGTGACACACTCTTTCATCCCATGACGTTTTAGGAATTGACCAAGGCCCAGTTTCACTATGGAGCTCGTGAGAATTTGTTCTTATCTTAGCAATGTTTATTTTTTTCTTTACACTTGGAAAACAGATAGATAATTTTGGTCTTCTAGATTAGGGTTGATTACATCTTTATAATACCTTAATTTTCTTTTTTCCTCTAACTCTTTATCACACCACATTTTCTCTTTAAATTTTGATTTGACGTTTTTTTTAATAGTATATTTTTTCTGCAAAATGGTTTCTTCCATGATTCCCCAATAGTTTAGCCAAGACTGGGCATCTTTATGCCATCCTCGCTTGAGTCGATGGTGGTTATGAATTGATTTTGAAGCAATTTTAGGTAGTCTCTTGTCTTCCATGTTGTTTAACTTGTTCTTATACATTAGGTATCTAGTCATAGCCATGCTCTCAATGGGGGAGAAGCTTGTTTCTAAGAGGAGGATGGGATAGGGCATATTTCCTTTAATTTTGAGATTATAGGTTATAAAATTCTTTTGTATTTTCTCTATCTTTCTCCAAGATTCACGAGAGATACTATAGCCCCGGACTTCACATCCATAAAGAATAACTGGTGTAACAAGAGTCTCAAAGAGGAGTTTCTTCTTATCCCAACTCCAAAGATCAACTTATTTACAATTGTTTTCAAGCCCATAATAACATTTCCATCCCCCAATAATCCTTTTCTCAATGCTATAATTCCAATTGAGCTTATGGTGAATATCAATTCCAAGATATTTGTACGAAGTCAGTTCCTCCAAGTTGTTGTTGTCATATACAAAGGTATCATAAGAGATCTTATTGGATTTAATAATCATGACCTTAGGCTTATCAGTATTAACAGTCATACCCATATTGGAGAAAAAATGCTTAAGGATTCTTAGTTGGTTTTCAAGATCATGGGGACTCCTTGCCATAAGAACAATATCATCGGCATAAAGAAGAAGATTGATGACTATACCAGTGAGAGTAGGGACGACACAACCTTCTTTTCCCAAGAATTCTTCTAACTTGTCAATGTATATTCCAAAAAGGGTAGGGGACAAGGGACAACCTTGTTTGACTCTGATTTAATAAAAAAAATATTTTATTTTAATTTTTGTATTTCACATAATTTATTTTTTTGGTATTTTAGTTTTATAGTTTAATATTAGTCTTTTTTTTTACTTTAATAGAATAAATGTAATATGAAATGATTATTTTTCTATTATGAAACAGGATGACAAAGAAAAAAACAAAGGTTATGATAATTAAATCACAAGCTATAACCTAAGATAGTTTCATGTATGAAAACAATATCTTGGAGGAAGTGCCTTCTTACAAGTATCTTGGAATCCATATTCATCACAGGTTCAATTGGAACTATAACATTGAGAAAAGGATAAATGGAGGGTGGAAAAAATATTATGGGTTTGAAAATAATTGTAAATTAGTGGACCTTTTGGTTATGAGATAAGAAAAAATATCATCTTTAAGACTCTTGTCACTCCTATTATCTTATATGAGGTGAATTTTACGATGCGATATCTCTCGAGAATCTTGGAGAATAATAAAGAAGATCCAAAATAATTTATCACTTATAATCTCAAAATTATTTAGGTAATACACCCTATCATATCCTCCTCATAAAATTTCCCCCATTCAGAGCATAGCTATGATTAGGTACTTAATGTACAAGAAATCTCCCCTGTGCCCTTTGCACTTCTTTTCAAGTATGCAATAACTGAGGTTTAATGCAAGTGGCGCCCTGACTTCTGTGATATACAAATTGACTTCTGGACTCCTACATCAGCCCCTCTTCTGTGTTACACAGTTTGCACTCAAAATTTACGATACATACAATTTGACTGTCCGGGCCTCACGTATTCTTGGGAACCCTTGTCAACCTATTTTCAAGCTCGTCTGACTGCTTTCCACACGACCATTTCTTGCAATCTCTTTGGCGGATTGTCGGGTTGGCGGGTTCAAACAATTTCCAATTCCTAGTCATTGTTTTTTGTGCCCGCCACCTTCGCACTTCTTTCAAAGTATATGCAATAAGTATATAACTTCTATGGAAACATGATGAAAAGATCTTTCCAGGAAATGAGATATCTATTACATATAGTGTATTAGCCCTTCTTTTCTGTCTCCCATACTTAACCAAATTCTCGTTTCTCTTTTCCCTATACTTTATCTTTCTTGTTACTTAGTCGTTTTTTTCAAATATTTCTAGCTACGAGTTGGTGGACTTGTGAGTTCACATTTTCACTTCTCCTTTTATATTGCGACTTTGACTGACCGCTTCCCCATTCCATACATAGCCACTTCTCCAACCACGGATTCTCAGGTAGGTAGGCTCTATATTTCACTTCTATTGTTATGTGACCTACAAACAATACCTTGACTTTCGCGATATACAAATTTACAACTAGACTTTCACATCATACCCTCTTCTATGTTACAGTCTTCCCGTCATCCCCTTGTTGTAGGAAAATCTCCCTGTGGACAGGTAGATCACCTCTAGAGCTTGACCTTAACCCTAGAAAGAAAAGTGCTTATCATGGACACTGACATCCTTTCAAATCTATCTAAACTAACACATGAGAAGGAAGGATGACAGAGGTACCTTTTAATCGACGTTTGTCCCTGCACGCTCCGAGTTGAGCTCCAATCCTTTGCTCCTCGCCGAGTTCTATGGACAAAACAAGATACAACCGCTTCCTACTCTATTGATGTTGGCTTGAAAACAAATCTATCAACTAGTGATAAGTTCATGTGATATTAGACACAAACTAGAAAGAAACAGGCCAAGCGTGTCATATTGATGAGAATAACGACAACAGTACTTACAATCGTAGATGCGAGTGCGACAGCTTTGTCAATTCCTCTTCGTCTAACCCTTGCCTGAAAGTTCCACAATATGGATAATAGTAGCTCCATTGATCACTCTCCTTTGGCTGGCTGTAAGTTTCCTCCAAAATCATAAGTTTCATAACTTCGGTTCTTTCCCCTTTCCACCATCATAGAGCCTGTTTATATAGGTTAAGAGGATCTTAACCTCTTGAGTTATGTTTAGAACAAGTTGAGAACCTCCTCCTTAGATCAGCAATCTCTTGATGAAACCAAGAATTCGAGTACAACTACCTCCTAATCTCGAAAGATCTTTTCCTTATTCTCCTCACCGGGCTAACAACTGACCTAGATTAGGGAGCGCTCCTTCAAAAGGGGCATCAGAGTGCTAGAACGCTCCTAGAGAAGCTTAAGGGGAGCGCCAGTTCTTCAAAAGTGGGAAGTGCTCCTTCAGAGGGGTGAGGAAGCATTATAACACTCCCTGAGGCCTTATAGGGGAGCGCCAGTGCTCCTAAGGCTGTTTCAGGGGAGCGTTCACCCTAAAAACTCTTGATTAAAAGCCCTTTTCAGGTGTTAAGAATTATTTTACTCCAGTGAACCAGTTCTCCTCCTTCAAATCAATCATGTGAGATATTATAAGTGCCTCCTTAGTGTTTTCGTCATGACAACATGTTTGAACATCATTTGCGACACTAGTAACCAACTTGCGACACTTGCGAAAGTTGTAGGGAAGATGCGACACTTATGACAACCGAGAGGGACATGCGGCACTTATCCAGCTGAGCAATTTTGACATGTAACAGAATGCCCCCCAAAGTATGAAGTTAGAAGATGCCAACTGATAACTGAAATACTTTGTAGATGCTCAAGCAAGGGTATATGCTCGGAGAACCTGATGGAAGCTGCACACAGACATCCAACAAATATCATGACATATTTCAAAACCCAAGGTAGGCATACCTATGCTTGGGTGATCAATACTTGTAGGATATGGCCGCCATAAAATACATTGCGGATCCATAATTGTATTAATAAAGAAGGTATAGCCATCAAAGATACAATGTGGATCTATACTCTAATGACATGAACTGATCGTAGCCACGAAGAATACATAGTGGATCTACGAGATGATAAGACATAGCCATGACCAATAGAAAGTGGATCTATGTAACAGTGTATGTGTCATTGTTCAATAGAAACTCCATCGCAACATGGGCAAAGCATATATCAAAGTGATGGCTCAACCCAGGGTCTTCATACCAATCCCGATATGGTACGAATCTGACCATGTGAATGGATGTCTTGACATCGGACATGGCATAAACCACTTGATTACCGGTCAATGGTGTGAACCGTTAACAAGTGCGAGTGAGATCACAATTAATGTCAATGATTCCTAAGGTACCCGAGTACATTCCAGCGAATGTGAATAGATGAGCTGAGGTCAAACATCCATGGAATCATTTGATCAGGGGTCAATGATGTAAACCCACTGTCAAATGTGAGGAGGCCTGCCATTGAGGCATGCATGTCCCAAAGTACTAACTAGTTTCTAAGTCTAATTCCTGGATAATGTGTTGGATTCGACAGGAATAGATTCATCGAGGGAGGGCCTTGATGTATCCCCCATCAACGACACAAAATGGATATGGAGATGTAATTGGTAGATAAAATGGACATGGACTAACATAGGTTTTGAGGCAAGATATTTGGGATGGTTGACTCTCGAGGCAGATACTTCCCTTGAACACTGAGGCACAACAACAAAACATGAAATGGACCAAAACTATGCAGTGGGTATTGTGACTTGCGTTGGGTGACCCAAAGGAATGAAAGGAAACTCAGAGGATTGCCTCAGTGCAGAGGTTCAGTGGATTATAATATGTGCAGATGACAAAGTGTCGTGTTCAAGGGTGACTCTAAGACTTGCTGGATGATGTTCTCAAGAGACTACTTGGCTTGCTCCTTTCAATTTTCCCCCCATCTAGATAGATGAGTACCTCTTTTTGATTTAATGAACTCAAGGAGGATAACACATGCTCGATATAACTCATCTTCGGTAAGTTCCTCTTCCTTTGTTTAACGAACCAGAAGAAGCAAGGGTTCGGTCCCATGTGGGTCTGTCGATGTGTGCTTTAATGAGTCCAAAGACAGAAAACTCAAAGGTTTTTTGGGATTATAGAGTTTGGAAAAACACTTAAAAGAGAAATCTCTTAGTTCCTTTTTTGTACAGTATTCCAACGAGACCGAAAAAGGGTTAAACTATCACTCGAAAGATGCTCTTTCTGACCTTTTAACGAGTGTGAAAGAAAGCAAGATCACTCGACAATATTTTCATATTTAGAGAGTCTGAAAAGGGGTTAAAGGAGACTCCAGGGGGGTTCATTTTTCGTGTGTTCGCATCCGTATAGGTCCAAAAAAGAGATAAAAATTTACCCGGTTACGTTCTCATATTGTCGAGTTCAAGAACGAACTAAGACTATGCTCATAAATGTGACAAGGTGAACAGTTCATTAGAACTGCCAGGAAACCCGCGATGCCAAAAACTACAAACCGGAGTTTAGTGAAGCCATTTACATCATTAGAGAAACCTAAAATGACCATACCTTATAAAAAATGAAATTTTATAAATAACAATTGATTCAAAAAACTCATTTACCATTTCATTTGCAAGGATTTCTAGAGTGTTGGAGAATCTCAATTTGAAGCAAATCTTGTTTTTCTCGTTGCCGGAGCTACGATCGATCATTTTGCTCACCGTTCGAACTAGGTAGGTTTTCATCCTTCGCTCTTTCAATTGCATGGTTTTAAACTGATTTTCATGGCATTATTTATTTAAAACACAAAGCCCTAGGTCGCCCTTTTTGAACCAAATCGGCCTCATTTTAAGAATTAATAAAATAGGGGGATTATTTTACAAAAATGTGTTAGAGAAGGGTTATTATGATGTCTACACTCTTGCACTCGATTATACCGACCATTTTAAGCAAAAGAAACTCATAAAAATTCCCCAAAATTGCCCACGCAGCCCCCTAGGTCGTATTGCATTCTTAACATGTTTTAATCATTGTTTGGCAAATATTAAATGGCGTGGTGGTTAAAAAGGATGATTGGTTTCTTTTAGATGAAATGGGCACTTTATTTTATGTTTTAAAATGCTTTTGAAAATTGCCGAAATTACAAAAACGTGAGGAATAATGAAATTCTTGTTTTTTTTGTTTTGTAGGTATCTTCGGCAAACATGATTGAATGGAAAGAGTGGGAACACAAGATGGATGATTTAGCCACTCTACAGAGTCCTCGTATGCGGGCCGCTTTGCAGGTCTGTGGCTTACTCAAGTTTTTCAAATTGTAAAAAACGAAGAGAGAGATTCTACTTCTTGAGCACATGATTGGCCTTTGGGATGTTGTGGAACAGGGATTCCGTATCGGCACACAACTCCTAACCATCGAGTTGGAAGATGTGTATTTTTTGAATGGCCTCTCGAAGAGAGGGGTCCCCATATCCTTTACTCGGTAGAGGGAATTACCTGAGTACGTAGACGTGTATCTGGCATGCCACTGCGTTCTGGGAGCAAGGTTGGTAGGGGGTAGGATCCCTATCAAGGATATACGAGATCTTCTTCTTCGATCTATATTATTTGCTATCATGAGCATGACTGGTAGCACTAGTGCTCATTTGGCATTGAGATCATAAGTGGCCTATGGTGTTCAGTGTTTGGAGCCAACACTGTTCAATTGGAGTGTGGCGTTCCTTCGGAATGTGAAGGAACAAATCTCACGGTGCAGGACTGGTCAGAAGCAGTTCAGCTATGGTTCATTTCTAGTCTCGTTTTTCTTAGAGCGCATCCCTCAGATGCAGCCTTAGATAGCACTGGTAGTACGACCAGTGGATGAGCCTCGGATGGAGAGGTGGACTAGTCTATCTCCGAGGCTAGTTTCGGAGTCAGAGTTCCACTTTACTGGTGATTTCTTTGCCTGGCTGAGGCGGAAGTACCTCTGGATCGAGGACTTCCCTTATGTCGACGTAGACTTCCATGGGAGTATGGACTTGATTTTTCCCAAGGGGGAAGATTGGGACGAGTCAGGTAAGAGACTAAGCCATTCCTAGTCATTCCTAGTCGATTTTTTTTTTTTTTTTTTTTAAGTTTTCTGATGTATATGTATTTTTTGGGTATGTAAAAGAGTTTTAACAGATGTTTTTTTTTCAACATGCAGACAAGGGAGTAGTGTGCCTAGCAGATATACCAGTGCCAGGGCGTCGTGGTGGCGCCCCGGTTGTAGCATACCCAACAGTGTCAGTGGTGGGTCTCCGGGTGGTTGAAAGGAACCTCCAAGGCCTTACGATGGGTATCCCTCCTCTGCAGAGGGGGGACGTGCCTTTGCATCTGCAGCGGCACACTGTAGGGGTGCCAGAGAATATCAATTCTCTGTTGAGGCATGTAGTGCATGCAGTAGTATGTTACTCACAGCACAATGTGGCATGGGGAGATTAGAATCTCCCCGTGATCATGTTTTTTGTATGCCTTGTCAGGCGATGTTGTATGGGTGGATAGAACCAATATTTTGCTCTTTTACACACTTTTTGATGTAATGCAAACATTTCAGTCATGCCATATATATATATATATATATATATATACAGTTTCAAGTTTTTATCATGCCAATGATTTGTACATGATGATGTCTGTGATGTGTTTTAATTTACATGCAATGTACAGTTTTCCTTTTTGCTTAAATCTTATATGTGGGCCAAATACCGATCCATAATATAATTAGCTAATGAATCTGAAACACTATTAAGTTCTCTCAGAATGTGTCTATATTCGATGTAATCGAACATTCGTTCGAGACGACGAACTTGCAAGTGTAGGTGTAGCAGGATATGACTACGGATAGCATAGATATGGTTGAGTTGATGAACCACCAATTGGGAGTCTAAGTAAATAATGATGCGAGGAATACCTAGAGAGGAAGCTTGGGTCAGTAGTCCAATGATAGCATGATATTCTACCATATTGTTGGTTGCTGGTCCTAAACAAATGCCTCCTGAACTCACCACCTGGTCAAATTGGTAAATAACCCAAGCTTCTAAAGCGATGTTCCGGGTATGTCGGCTAGCGCCATCCACGAACCAAAAAAATATAGGAAAGGAAGACGTCAT
>CBVK0100005558.1:0-15376 GCA_900067695.1 Picea abies | reverse complement strand
GCAGTCGTGGAATACAACATAACCGTCCTCCATTACTAGCCCTTCCAAGTTCCGTCCATCTGTTTGTGTGGCTGTGTAGGGTATATTTCTTTATGTTCCGTCCATCTGTCGTTGTCGTCGTGGCGGTGTAGGGTATAATTTCTTGACGCTTCAAATTCCGCTGCACATACACGCGTTGCTATATGTAGTGATGAAATATTTAACATTTTGTTAACAATCTTATCTATATATTTTGTTAAATTTCTTCTGCAATTTACAGTCGATATTCTGGTCTGGTTTCTCTAATTGGAAATTTCACAATTATCTCGAGTTTGATTGGTACATTTTTTGGTTTATTTAGTGAATTGGGAATTGATTGACAGCGTAGCGTTGGTGATGGGTAATGATGTTGTCTTATTGAATCAAGTAAATGAGTGGGATTGTGTCATGTGCAGAATATTTAAAAATAAAAATAAAAATCTATTTTTAATTTTTATATTATAAATTTATATAAAAATATGTTATTTAAAATTAATTTAATTTGTAATCCTTGTATATGTATACTATTTTAATTTAATATTTTTAGAATTTCATAAAATTACTAGTAATCTAGTTATAAATTTAGTACTTTACTAAGCTATGCTATTTATGATATTATCCTGTTATTTTCTAAAAGGAAATATATATTTTAAACCATTAAACCTTAGTTGAGTCAATAAATTACGAATGACAATAATCATTATTCATATATTATATATTTTATTAGCATTAAGAGGCCCTCATTGTTCAATGATATCATATGGCAAACCCAATATGTTTGAATGGTTGCAGACTATGATTTTGGAACTAGAAATAACCAGAGTCATGGAGCGGCTATGTCCCTGCAATGGTATAGCGGAAAGAGCTAAAGGAGCGAGAAAGTTATTTTTCGAAGTATCTATAGATAGTAATTTATATTAGTTAAGTCAATATAGTTGAATTGCTATTTTTCATATATGGTTTTATGATAAAATAAAATAAATATGAATATTCCATGTGAAATCACCTAAGATTACTCAATTAAAACTAGTTAAATGTATTTATATTATTAACTCTTCAAATATTTGAATTAAAAATGTTTATATGTATTAGTAAGAGTTCTAAGATAATGAATCTTCATTAAAACATTTGCATCTTTATATGGTTATATGTTTTATATTCATTAAGACAATGAATCTGGTCACAAGTTGACCTAAATTAATGAAAAATGGGATTATATGTTTTATATTCACTAAGACAATGAATCTTGTTAAAAGCTGACCTAAATTAATGAAAAATGGGAGTGGAATTTTATCGTATTCTTTTTACCATTCAACATTATAATTATGGATTTAAAATGTAATTTGTTTATACAATTCAATATTATAATTGTGGATTTAAAATGTAATTTGTTTAACAATTCTATTTTCTTAATTACTTTTTGTTTTCCTATATAATATACCTTGGATTAATTCTCAGAATACTTAATGAAAAATATGTAATTTTTTTTTTTAATAACTTTAAACTTAATATCTAATTTATTTATTTTTGAGCTTTCAATACATATTTTTGTGACTCATTGCACATAAATATTGAAAACGCAATTTGAAAAGTAAACATAGAAGGAAGATGTAATATTGTTATAACAATGTTTATGGTTTTGGCTTGGGTTATTTCTTAAATAACTCCATAAATTTTCTTGCCAATTTGTAAAAAGGAATTGTATTGACTCCTTAAAAATAATTATGGATTTTTTTTTTTAATTGAACTAGATACCAATGAGGAAGATAGAAAATTTCAAGAAATAGTGGGCTACTTGCAATCTGAGCGTTACATCACCTACCAACAACTTCAAGAGTGAGATAAAAGGTTTAAGAGGCTTAATAAATGTAATTTCCAAAAAACTTCATGCTGTAGACATTAAAGGAATGAAAGATTCTATGGATGATATCTCCAACAAACTACAAAACCTTGATCTAAATCTTATTAATGGGTTCCTCCTAAAATCCAAGGAAATGAATGATATTCCCTATAAACTTGCAACAATGGAACATGGTTTGAAATATTGGGGCATCAACTCTAATAACCTTCAAGATAGAAATAATGAAGGTGGAGTTGCTAAAAATATTAAGGCACAATTCTAATCTAACCTAAACTATTCTCATTAGGAATATATTATTGAAATGAATACAACGAAAAATTAACACTTCTTGCATAAGAAATAATTCATAAATACAAGGAGTATGATAAAGAGACAATATAATAAGTAGAAAAACAAGTAGTTAGTTTTCCTTCTCATTATATCATTGTTCTATTTAAGAATAAATCCTGGTAATATGAACATACTTAAAATGGAAAGGAAGAAATTAACAAAGCCATTGTCCACGCATTCATAAAGCAAGACATCCAATAAGAACAATCTCAATTGAATATATCAGTTACCAAAATTCCAAATATGTCTCTTGTTCAATTCACCATACAGTAAAAGTATTGTCTAGATCCAATAAGAATCAAAATCCCCATTTCATTTACTGTTCTCCCTTTCATAATATTTGAGAGATTGTTTACAGTAAAAAAGACGTAACATAAACAAAATGCGGTCACAATGTGACTCTTCACATTTTGATGCAGTCTATGATTGCAAAACAAGGAAATAAGGAAAACAGATCAGTGATCACACTAAAGTAATTATGAGGTCTTCTGCATCTGCACCTGATCTCGATATTCATTCCAGAGAGAATATGCATTCCATTACTTTCTTTAGTTTATCTAACTAAATTTTTTCTAGGTATAACTCTCCATCATAGATCTTGGTAGAAACTTCTTGTTTTGACTTTTGTTCTATCTGTTTAATAAAGTTATGGGTCATTGGGATTAGCCTAGCAGGCCTTACAAAATATTCTTCTAGAACTTCCTTATTCACCTCAGTCAATTGTTCTATATTTACCTGGTTGATCTTCATGTGTTCCTCAATCTTGGACATTTTCAACTTGGCTAGTGTTGCTTCATCAATAGGGGGCATTACTTCCATTCCAATTTCTTCAATAAGATCATTTGAATTGTCCTATAACATTTTGCATTATTTTTTTGTTGTCTCTTGAATAGCATGAATATCCTTCAACAAAGGTTTCCATGTATCAAAGAAAACTTGGTCCTTTAGTTTTTCTTTCCTAGAGTATAATGGTAATGTGTTAGGGGGATCCTTGCACACTTATTCTCGTTCGATGACTTTATCAAAGGCATCATTTTCCTTTTGATATTGATCTTTGATCTCATCTATTTGGTACATAAGCCTTAATTGATCATACATGTCTACTTGCATATAGTTAAGAAGTCACAGACACTCCTTTTTCTCAAATTTCAATCTTTCATTCAACTCCACTACTTCTGCTTTTATAAATTCCAAAGTAAGAGTTGTTTCTTTATTTTACTCTAAAGGTCTCTCAAGATTTTGTTTTTCTTGTTTCAATTGTAGGATCAGGTGGCCTAGTTGCTCAACGAACTTTTGGGATTCAACTTGTTTTTGTTGGATTACTGAGAGAGGGGGTGAATCAATAATAGAGTAATTTAATCTTTTTTAACCATAATATGCAAGTGTTATATTTGCTTATGATCAATTTAGAATTATCATCCAATAGTTGTAGAGTAAATAAACAATGAACATATGAACAATCATACACATACACAGTACACCAAGGTTTTTACGTGGAAACCCAAAGCGAGAGAAAACCACAGAATGATTTTTCTTATATGTCTTTAAGAATAAAATTCATTGGAAACACCAACTTTCTTTGTTTTCCAGCTACAATTAGAAGGAGGCTACAACCTGAGGGAAACTCCAACTCCCCAATTCTCTGGCTACAACCAGAAGGAGGCTACAACCCCGTATGTTCTCCAGATACAATTGAAAGGTGGCTACAACCACCTATCCTTGCCCTTTCCAACCTCCCTGACATAGAAGTAGAATGATGGAACCACTGTCACACTATCACTATGAGATATACCACTATAAAATTGTACCAACATGTACCACTGACATGCAGCCAATCTATATTGTTTCCCTGCAATCAACCTGTAACTGAAATGAGTATGTATCAAATAAATACAACAGGTACATGACATGTAGTTCAACAACACTCGTATGTACGTGCTCTATCTATACAACAACACAGGTATGTACGCGACCTATCTGTTATGCAGGCTATGTATGCCTTCTAGAACTAGGGTTTTGTTTCTTCTGAAAACTCCCGACCCTCTACAACCTCTTTCACATAGATTTTCAACCTATCATTGTATCCAAACTGTAACTGTACCCTGTGCATGCATACTCATACATAACCTTTACCCAAAGACTCTATATCTCTCTCTAGTCATGTTCCAAATAAGTGTATGTTGTCATGAACCAATATAATAACCCTCACATGAACTAGACATAAAACCATTTCTGATATTCATGCAAGTTTCAATACTTCAACTACTTCATGTATCACAATAACCCTTAACCATATGCCAAGAAATACAAGATGTTCCTCAACTCTAATAATGATAAATTTTTCTTATACCGACACTATATTTCTATAGATCTGATTTATACAGAAGATCCCATGCAACCACTAATCTCTCTAGGGACAATCCTCAAATCTCCATAACCATTTTTCATGCATACATCAAAATCTAACTATTAATAGAAATAAGACATAAATTTTGAACCAGTGGATAGATCTGATGTATCTGATCATTTCAAACCTTCCTGGGAGCTTGTTCTCAGAATATAGAACCTTGGCTTCTTCATCTCCTCAAATTTCCATGGATTTTCCCTCACGCACGAGTCTTGTTATACTGAAGCCAACGTGCATATGCGCTCTGTTATACTGGTAGCCCATGTATGTGTGCCCTTTGTTGTACCATTAGCCCGTGTACACCTCAGAACTTAGGGTTTTTCAATATTCTCTGTAATTCTAAAACTTTCGTCGTTAAACCTTCGTGCTACCTTAGATTTTCTCAACTCCAGATATATCAATGAGTACATGTAATAAGCCTTACACAATCATAGATATTCATTGTTCTCAATTATGAACAAATGAGAGAACCTTGCCTATTATTTATGCTTCCATGTAGATTTCTCAAGGGGTTACCTTCTAACCAACTTAACCCACTTTCCTTATTATATGGATAACCCACTTCTAACCACTTTCCACAAATAGTAATTTCTTCACTAACTTTATTATTTAAATAATTTCTTTTGCAACCACTTTGACTTATCCATAAATAGTAAACTCACCACTTCTTGTTGCAACCACTTTATTATTTAAATAATTTCTTCTTTGCAACCACTTTGACTACTTTGACCTTTTAAGGGCCTCTAGACAACTCATAAGGTTTCTCAAACTTCACGTGGCCATAACTCTCTAACCGCGAGGAGTTATGTGACATTCCACATACCACCGCAAATGGAATGACACGTACTATCCATCTAGAATAGTATTACCTGAAAATATATTAAAAATCATACCATTATACATCAAACAAACTTGGGTCCATTACCCATATCTTTGTGCTACCATAATTTTCTATAGCACTTTCTTCAAGGGTTGACATCAATGATAACCAACCCAATTAATAAGCAATATCCCCCTTTGGCATTGATGGAAACACTCTAAATGCAATACTAAAGTCATATCACTTATGCTCCTTCTATGACCATGCCTCTGTGCTTTTTCTCCAAGCATTTAACTCTCTATCCTACATCTGATAAATCTCTCCCCCTTTGTCATTAATGACAAAGGTATCTTTCCATCTAGGGTTGCTCCCCCTAACTGAACTATCCTCGGGGATACTCCCTCTAATTGAAATCTTCTTGAAACTGATCTCCCAACCTGAGCTACCCTTTTTATGGTGCTTCCTCGTGTAAATATAAGACATATAAGATAAGCATTCAAAATAATTCATTTTGGAGTAGAAATTACTCCGGGTCTCTGGTGAAGATACTCAAAGGCTTCTCTTGGAAGAATTTTTGTAAAGATGTCTACCGTTTGTTTTTTTTGCCCACATATTCAACTCTGATGTTCTTCTCTGCAACATGTTCCCATAGAAAGTGATACTTGATTAGAATGTGCTTCATCTTGGATTGCATCACCAGTTTCTTTGAGATATTTATGGCGCTTGTATTACAACAATAGATTGGAATGGGCTCATCATACTCAACATGTATATCTGTCAGAGTTTGTTTAATCCATAAAACCTGTGTAAAACATCCCTCCGCTGCAATATAATCTTCTTCGACTGTAGGTAAAGGTACTGATGATTGTTTCTTGCTTATCCAAAATATTAAACACTCACCCAATTAGAACGTTGTTCCACTCGTACTTCGTCGGTCATCAATGCAACTTGCCCAATCTGTATAGGAAATAAGTGATAGATCCTTTCCTTTTGGCTACCATAATCCAAACTCTTATGTTCCTTTGAGATATCTGAAAAATCCTCTTCACTGCTAAGACATGTGATTCCTTTGGTGCTGCTTGAAAACATGCCACCTATCCAACTTCCTGCATTACATCTAGTCTGGATGTTGCCACATATAGTAAGCTACCAATCATTGACCTATATTTCCTCTGGTCTGTAGACTTTGAATCATCATCTTTTCTCAACTTGCAACTGGTTTGCATAGGAGTGGTAACTAGTTTACAATCTTCCATTCCAAACTTCTTTAGAATTTCTCTAATATACTTAGTTTAGAAATAAAAATTCCTTGTTTACTTTGACATATTTGAAGACCCAGAAGAAGGATAGTTCTTCGAGTAATGAAATTTTAAATTCATTATGCATATCCTTTGCAAATTTCTAGCTTAATCTGTCATCATTACTTCCAAAAATAATATCATCAACATAAAATACAATTAGTAGAATACTATCTTGAGTTACCTTGATGTAGAGGTTGTTGTCTACACTTCCTTTTCTGAACCTTGTCTATTGTAGATATTTATCTAGTCTAGAGTACCATGCTCTAGGAGCCTATATTAGACCATATAATGTCTTCTTCAATTTACACACATAATTTGCATTCTCTGACAACTGAAATCCTTCTAGTTGTTCAATGTAGACTTCTTCTTTAAGTTCCCCATTCAGAAAATTTGATTTCACGTCCATCTGATACACTTTAATATTCTTGGAGCATGCATAGGCTAAGAGCAATCAAATTGCTTTCATTCTGGAAACTAGGGAAAATGTCTCTTCAAAATCGATTCTCTCAACCTATGTGTATCCTTTACATACCAATATAACTGTGTTCCTTGTAACATGTCCATCTTCATTCAATTTATTTATGAAAATCCACTTTGTGCCAATCACATTATTATTCCTTGGTCTTGGAACCAATTCCCAAGTGTCATTCTTCTCTATTTTATCCAAATCTTCATTCATGTCCTTATTCTATAATTCATCCTTGCCATCCTCTTCAAAATTGTTTGGTTCAATCGTAGATAAGAGTGTTAGGTGCATTTTTTCTGGTGAACAAATTCTTCTTCTAGTCTCAACTCCTACATCCTTGTTTTCGATAATCTGATCTGAAGGATGATTCTTCTGTACTTGTTTGCTAGGTGTATTTGGAGGCACTTGCTGAACTTTCTCTTCTAGTTCTGTCTGACCTTATTCATATTCCCCTTCTACTTTTTCTTCATCTTTTGTTTCTTCGTCCTAAAGTTGTTCCATTGATTCATTTTCTTCTTCCTTTAATTCTTGTCCACCTGTTTCATCAATTGTTACATCGATTATTTCCATGACTTTTTTCAACCTCAGATTGTAACACTTGTATGATTTCCTTGTAATTGAGTAACCAACAAGTACTCATTTGTCCACATAAGATTCAAACCTTCCCATTCTTACATATTCTCTTTTGATGTAGCATTTGCTTCCAAATACTCTGAACTGCTTCACATTTGTTGATCTTCCTTTCCATAGCCCGTAGGGCATTTTGTCATTGTTTTTTATAAGCATTACTATATTTTGAATGTCAATTGTTGTATGCACAACATGTGTCCAAAAAATATATGTCAATTTCGAATCCATTAACATTGTTCAAGCCATTTCTTGTACTGTCATGTTCTTTCTTCCAGCAACTCGATTCTGTTGAGGTGTCCTAGCATTGGATAATTGTCTTTTTATTTCATGCTTGCTGTAGAAGTCCATAAATTCCTTTGAAGTGAACTCTCCTCCATTATTAGATCCCAAACATTTGATTTTTGAATCCATTTCATTTTCAACCATTTCCTTGTAGAACTTGAAGTTTTCAAAAGATTCTGACTTATTCCTGAGAAAGAAAACTACAGTCATTCTTGTATAATCATCAACTAATAACATAAATTATTTATCATATTTTAAAACCTTTGTTGTGGTTTGTCCAATTAGATCAGTATGCACAATTTCCAGTGGTCTTGTCATTTACTATTCCTTTGATTTGAACCTGGTCTTTGTTTGCTTTCCTTGTTGAAAATGCTTGCATAAAGTGTTGGTTGGTTTCGTGATCTGGGGAATTTCTCTAACTGCTTTCTTTTTGCTAACTTTGACAAGGTTATCAAAGTTTATGTGACCCATTATTTTGTTCCATAGCCAACCTTCATCTTCCTTTCCTATACAACACTTTTCATTTCCAATTTCACTTAATACATATATGTTGCTTGAATTTCTTGCAGCCGTTGCAATCAATTTTCCCGAACCTTCTTTTCTTATCTCGCACTTCAGTGAATTGAAAGTAATTTTATAACCTTGGTCACACATTTGGCTTACACTTAGAAGATTATGTTTCATATATTCTACTAGTAGAACATTTTCTTCCTTGGTATTCTTGTTTCCAATTCAGACTATGCCTTTTTCCAATGATTTTAGTTGCATCATCATTTCCGAAAGAGACTGATCCATATCTTTCCTTTCTTAATGTAAGAAACATGTATTTATCACCTGTCATGTGTTTTGAACAACCACTATCAACATACCAACAACATTTCTTATGCTTAGCTTGTAGAGCGAGTGTGCATTCCTCATTGCTATACTGATTCTGCTTTCTTATCCATGTTGTCTTCTAAGGTTCTTATTTGTGACTATTGTTTTTCTGTTGTGGTTCTCTAGGAGGGACTTTCATTCTACAATATTTGGCCATGTGTCCAAAGTTGTTGCACTTGTAGCCTTCCACTTCAGTGCTCAATGATTCAAACCTATTCTAGCTTCTTTTTTGTGTTTCACTAGGCCTTCTTGGATAACCATTTTGTGTATGACTTTCAAAGTTGTTTATGTTCCTTCTATTATCTCTAAAAATTATAACTTTATGTCCAAAATTATTGCATGCATAACATAAATAAAAAAAGATAGTTTGATACCTGGGAGTTGAAGATCTTCTAAAAGGAGTTTCTCTTATGAATCCTTCTTCTTCCTGAGCCCTATTTGTTTCTATCGGTCATTGATTATGAAATATGAATCTTCTCGGTGGAGGAGTGTCCCTATGATCTTCCTTGTAGGTCTTCATATCCCCTTTGATAGTTTCTACATAGATTTTTGGATATGTTTCTTGTTCTATCATTTTGGATCTTGATCCCTTTTCTGTCTAGTTTTATCCAAGTTTGGACTTGTCATGATGAGGCTTTTGACTGCTGATAATGTCATCCAAAACTTTTTAGTTGTTCTACATATTTTTCTTTTGAAGATCCTTTCTCAATGTGACAATTTTTGCTTCCAAATTTCCAATGATCCTATCTCTTTGTTCTAATTGTTCTTTGAGTGCTTCTTCAATTCTTTTATCTTCTTCTATTTGAACCTTTAATTTTGTGATCATTTTTTTTAGTTCTCGAGTGTCTTATTTCTTGTCTAGTTCTGCTTGTAGCTTCTTATTTTTCTTCTTTTCTCTTTTTATAACTTCTATGGCACTCAACAATTCTTCTCGGTAGTCAACTTCTACCTCTTCATATTCTTCTTTGGTGTCTTCTTTATCAGAGTCTTCTATTTCCATGAATAGAACTTTTTCTATCTCACTTTCACTGACTTCATCTTCATATGATGAGGATATGTCTTCTTTGGTGCATAAAATTTTATTGAAAACTTTTTTTTTTGGTTCTTTTGTGTTTATATGTTTGTTTTGTTTTTGAGTAATCTTCATCATTCCTCTTATTTTTCTTATGAGGAAATTTGTTATCAAATTGACCAATACCATCACAATTAAAACAAATCTATGGAATCTTACCTTTATATATGTTGTTGGTTCCCTTGTTCAATCTTCTAAAAAATTTGGCCACTTCTTCATCATCTTCTGAGAAGTCAATGTTGCTGCTATGTTATTTTACTTTTTTGTTTCCCTTTTGCTTTGACCTTTTGGATGCTTTGAAAGATGTTTCTTTTATATCTAGATTTTCTTGTTTAGTTCTCATTTCATATGCTGTGAAGTTTCCATGTAGTTTGTCCATGCTTATTGAGTCTAGATCTACTCTTTCTTCTAGTGTTGATATATTAGGATCAAATCTCATAGGAAGAGATCTTATGATGTAGGAGCATCGTTCCAACGCCAGCTATGCACTAGCTGGCCAACACATCAAGCTCGCATTCAATATGAGAGGAGAGGCGCAACCCTCTCACTTTCAAATTTCAAATTTGAATTTATTGTAATAAATGATTGTAAGGCCGAAGAGCCAAAACCATGCATGTGCACAAGATATGATTAGAAACCATCTTAAATGGTTGTAAGGCTGAGATCTAGATCTGATTCAGACTAGACAACCATTCAATGTGATTGAATGTAAATTAATGAGAGTTGGTGAGGATGGAGGGAAGAGCTCGAGGAGCCCCTCTTTGTAAAAATATCTTCTTTGGTATCTAGAGTTAGTTAGTAAGGAAGGTAGAAGAAGAGAGAAGAGAGGGAGCCAAGACTTTGTTGCAGTCCGAGCTCGAATACATTGTAAAGTGGCATTTCATATTAATACAATCAGAGCAGTTTTTTCTGCATGTTATTCTATGTATGTTGATGAATGTCTCCATGTGTTGATGATATGATGTAGATGTGTGTTAGTTTACATTTGCAGGTTACAGACATAAGTCATTGTCTGCTGGGTTCTTTGATTTTAGGTCTGGTTATCTGCGGCTTCATGCAAGAGGTTGCATGACAGAACACTGCGGGTTCTGTAAGCCATTGCATAAAGTGCACTTCTGAATTCTGCGGAATTTGGACAGAGTTGTGCCAAGAGGACGCACCAGAGGAAGTCATTGACTCAAGGAGAAGCCTCAAGGTTGTTGAACACCTTGGAGGTAATACTGTGCAGAGGAGGGCATAGGGAAAACAGAATCACTGAGGATTCTGGAGAACTCTGCTAGGAGGGCATTGAGTGGATGCACAGGGTGCATAGAGAGAACTCTATTTCAAGTTCGGTGAGAAGACAGAACGTATGAGGTTCTGTAGAGCTCTTCCAGGAGGGCATCGAGCGAGTGCAATGAAGCGCACAGGAGGAACACTTGTTTGAGTTCATGAAGAAGGAGAAGTGTCACAGGAAAGACACTTACAGAGTTACTGAACACTCTATTGGCTCAACAAGGGGTGCTTGAACAAAAGGCTGCCAAGAGGGCACCAAATCTCCATTTGAAGGAGGAGGCAAGGGTTGAATCCCTTAGAGGTTTGATTAAGAAAATCTCATGACGGAAAACACAGTTATGTGTAGGTACCCTGCAAGGAGTGTAGACGGTCGATAAGTCCTTTGAGGTTTCACAGTTGAAAAAGATCAGGAGGAGGAACGCCTCTTAGAATACAGGTGGGAGCCAAGGTTATAGGCTTTGCAGAGAAGACAAAGGTCGAGGCCTTTTGGAGCAAGAAATATTTTAAGGGGAAGGAAGAAGCATAAGCTTAGGAGGAGCTACAACTGTCGTTAGATCAGCTAGAGAGGTGAGATATAGGTCATTGAAGTCCACGTCCAGATGCACACAGGAGAGTGCATAGGGTAGAGAAACATATCTGAGCCGTCAGATCTAGGCCAAAGGACCGATAGCTATCAGATCTGGAGGAAGGTGAATAGAGTTTAACCTCTGGGAGGTCGTGCAGGAAAGGAGATATATGGATGGTGAGACACCTTCATGAAGGAAGTGTTGAAGTTGCAAGAGTCGTTGGATCTTGCAGAGTTGCAGGGTGGTTAGAGGCCAATGAAAGCCATCACCCGAGATTCGAGAATCAACGAGAGTCGTTGATCTCGTTTCAACCCACATCGTTGGATCATTTCACAAATTCAGGGTTTGTGAGAGGGAAGAACAAATTCTTGGTCTCGCAAAGTCCCAAGTTGCGAGGAGCAGAGGAGGAGATCCAGACCATTGGATCCACGCTGCGGGAGAACCGTTGGATCAGAACCTCCACGTGGTATCGCATATCGGGGGTTTGGGGGTTGAAAGAACTTCTTCTCGACTACAGAAGTCACGAAGTGCTGAGCACCAAGGCTCGTGCGAATGCGTGGCATGTCCATTAGGTGGGGAACGCGTGGTTGACAGGTGGCACAAACATAGGGTGACAAGTGGCATACGCGTGTCACCTCGAAAGGAGCCAACCCATCGCAGACCTTTCGTGTCTCAGGGTTTTGCAAAGGAGGAGCATAAGGGTTCAACAATCCAACTCGCGAAGTTGCGAGTAGTGAGGGGTGCTATAGTTAGGCTCTAGCCGATGGTCGCTTGTAGAGGCACTAGCAAGGAGGAGCCATACCTGTATCGTCATCTCGGGTATCGATGTTTGGAGAAAGAGGAGTCGAGAGTCTTCGACTCACGAACTCACAAGATCATGAGTCACGAAGAGCACTTGCGTTAAGGCCCGGTTGTGGTCGCAAGGGGATGTGAGGCTCGCGCCTAGTGTTAAGTTGTGTAGGCCGGGTTTTCATGAAAGGTCATATGGATCATATTCGTGAGGATCCAATAGGGATCCGAAGGATCCGCTTTGGATCAAGGAGAAATTAGAACGATCCTGTGTGGATCACGACCCAAGGGTTGGGGGTCTGCGCAAAGTGGTATCAGAGCCACTTTCTGTCTGTAGACTGTAGGCTGAGGGAGGCAGAGTAGATAAAGAAAATACTCTGATACACACCATCAAGTGGTATCATAGCCACTTTTTGTCTGTAGACTGCAGGTAGAGGGAGGCAGAGTAGATAAAGAAAATACTCTGATACACATTATTAAAGTGGTATCAGAGCCAATTTCCATCTGTAGACTACAGGTAGAGGGAGGCAGAGTAGATAAAGAAAATACTCTGGTACACACCATCAAAGTTGGTATCAGAGCTTGTTTCTGTCAGTATATCGTAGGCAGAGGGAGCCAGAAGAAAAATAAGACAGAGTGTTGGAGCCCTGTGATGATTGTTGCAGGTGTGCATCAATCAATAGACAGTCAGGTGGACTATAGGAGATGATGGAAGCACTCATGGTTGCAGAGTGACAACAACAAGTTTGTCAGGAGGGTATATAGGAACAATAAGATGGCTACTGAAGGCCATGGACGTGGTGGAAAGAAGAACCACTAGAAGCAAAGAAAAGATGAAATGGATAAAGAAATCGCTGAGGTGAGGGCGAGGATGGAAGATCTTGCACTGCAGGTGCAACAGAATGCAAAGACGTATTGGGTATATGAATGTCCCATGAAGAGAAAGGTTAAGTGGCCAGTAAAGAAATTTTTGGCCAGAAGATAGCTAAGGCTGTTGAGGAGGTGGTTTAGGTATGTGGAAAGCCTCAAGGCCATAGAGGAGATGGTTCATGTGTGTGAACCAGAAGATGGGAGAAATCTCAGTGATGAAGAGGAGAAGATATCACGAGAAGATCTTGTGAACTACCAGGAAGGCAGTGAAGAAAGTTCAGATTGTTGGATGGGCAATGAGATGGGATCGTTGGACGATCTCAGAGACTGCTAGGTGAGTAGTGAGGAACTTTCAAGTTGCCAGGTGGGCACTGAGATGGGATCGACTGATTTCATAGACTGCCAGGTGGGCAGAGAAAGAGAGGAAATCCCATATTGCCAGGTGGACAAGGGAGAGCAGTTGAGACTATCTGAAAGTCTCACGAACTCAGGGGAGAGTTCATACAGTGAGGAGAGTTGATAGAGGAGGATTAGAGGAATATCCTGATCATTGGAGGAATTCAGATATTCCTACCAAGCAACCAAGATGAGGCCAGGGAATATGTTGCGAGTTCAAAAACAGAAGGATAGCCAACAGAGACTATCAAAAAGAAGGAAGAAATGAAGCAGATATCAGAAGCTGCCCAAGGAAAAGAAGAGGAGCACACAGTTGAGATGCTCACTCCATGGGAGAAGGAGATAGAAATATTGGAGGATTAGCTGAACAATCTAGAACCAGTAGATGACTGTCGAGAGCAGAAAATCATGCAGATGTTAGCAAAAGAGCATTCGGAGAAATCGCTCAGAAATTTCAACTAGGAAGCTGAACAGATGATGATTATAATATCGAGGTATGAAACAACAGATAAAGGGAAATTCCAGCCTGAGGAGAAGCTGGAGGAAGCTGGAGATACACCGGCAGGAGAAATGGCAGAAGTTAAGTTGTCAGGAGAGGAAGCTGGGAAACAACTCAATGATAAGACTGCAGAGATGAATTTTGTAGCAGAGTGGCAAGCTGAGGCCACAGAGGAAAAAAATGGCATGGGATATCTAGTTGATCTACCCATTTGCAGGGAAGAAGTGCAGTGGAGCAGGCTGCAAAAGGAAATCCAACCATGGGAACAACTGGACAAGGAGATTGAGAAGATTAGAAGGCTGATGTCGAGGTTAGCAACAGAAACTTCCAGTGAGGAGAAGCTAAGCAGAAGGAGATCTGCCATAGCAGCAGGGGAGATGCAACAACAACAATGAAGCAGTGGAGCAGATGGACAGCTCCAAAGAACTGTTTGGGATCCAGGTGGATTTCAACAGCCATGATGGGAAGCTCATGAGCAAGAGCTCATAATTTTTTCACAGCAGAGGAGTATGATGCAGGAGCATCTCTCCAACACCAGCTATGCACCAGCCATCCAACACATCAAGCGCGCATTCAATAGGAGAGGAGAGGCGCAACCCTCTCACTTTCAAATTTCAAATTTGAATTTATTGTATTAAATGATTGTAAGGCCGAAGATACAAAACCATGCATGTGCATAGGATGTGATTAGAAACCATCTTAAATGGTTGTAAGCCTGAGATCTAGATCCGATTCGGACTAGACAACCATTCAATGTGATTGAATGTAAATTAATGAGAGTTGGTGAGACAACCATTCAATGTGATTGAATGTAAATTAATGAGAGTTGGTGAGGACGGAGGGAAGAGCTCGAGGAGCCCCTCTTTGTAAAGTGAGATCGGAAGAGCGGTTCAGCAGGAATGCCGAGACCGATCTCGT